>DWFO01005178.1:0-10739 GCA_018246595.1 Mimoniades nurscia nurscia
GGGAGCTGTCCCACCTCGTGGCCAAACAGCGCTTCCGCAAGGTCCACCAGTAGTCACTCGTCCCTCCCGCGCGGGGACGAGACTTGTTTTTTTTTTTTTTATAGAAAAATATGTAAAATGCAAAAATCGCAAAAAAAACTAATGTGGATGCACAAATAAAAGTATTTAATTTCGCTTCTCTTTTTTTTATGATAATGAAATTTAATTAAGATGTTTATATATATTTTGGTTGTTTAACGATCGTTACTAATAGCGGAGGTCACATCCACGCGTCCTGTATATTTATTATATATATATAAATGTATATGTAACTGTACGTGTATCCGCTAATGCCATATATTGTCGCTTCGGCTGTCGTATTAGTCCCATAGCCTTAGGTCGAGTGACGTAGCGCAATTCACACGATGCCTTAATAACATATCTAAGTCAATTTGGAGGGAGATCCGATGGGCTTGTGCTCGTCATTGTCTAACCGTAACGTAGGGTAGGAGGCCGACGGTGCCGAGTCGGTCGCGGGCGCCGTCACTGCCCAGTGACGCGAGTGGACTAGTGTTTACTAATAAAAAAATAATAATATATTATATTTTTCGTTCTCGATTATGAGCTAATCGGGTTACATTATCGTAATTGAATGTTATCGCTATTTTTACATAATAATAATATTAATGATGATGATGATACATATTTTCTTAGCGTAGAGTTGTATTGTTGTGTAAGGGAAGGCCGGCGGCGGCGCGCGACCACCTCGTCTGGGATCACTTTATAAGGGTTACTTGTTAAGGGTTAAATTAAATTATTGAAATGTTGAGATGAAAGAATATTAATTTATATATTAATGTGTACACTTTTAAATCGCTTAGCTGTGTGATCTGATCTAATCTTTGTAATCTATCAATCCATAGATTGTATAAACTATGAAACTGAATTAAATTATCAAAAGTAACTCGACTGGGCGTTTTTATTTTTTTACCCTGTTTCCATCCTTCTCGTTTGCAAAGGGCAAGGGCAAAGGGTTAGGTTCTATGACAGTATGTACTATTAAAATTAAAAACGGAAAAGTTGAATAAATTTTAATATTACACAGGGCAACACTAGCGGATTGCCTTATTTGCCAACGATACTTTAAATGTAATAGTCTCCGGCAATATTGTACGTCCAATAGCAAGGTTTCACACGAAATGAAAAACAACAGGAAATGGACTATATATAATATTTTAATACACATTTTTACAATGGGATATTATTAATTTTCCTCTCTATTACACTTTTACATACACTATAGAGAGTGAATGGTGGGAATTTATTCAATTTAACACCTTTAATAATTCAGACCTTTCAAATGTAAATCAAGTGATATATTTCACGATTTATATTGATTATTAAAAGATTAACAACATAAATAACGTTTTCGATAGCACTAGCTTTTTTAATACATCCAATGAGAATTTAATTATAACACAGGGTCAATAGTAATTTCATATACAATAATTAAATATAAAATTTAAGTCATGAAATTTTATTTAGTCTCAAATACAAGCTTACATATATATGTATAAGGTACATATCTGATTTTTTCCTCCCACTTCAACTGTACCTAAAAATATCATTAAACAATATTTCCCAGAAAAGCACAGCACATCAATATTAATTAAAATGCAACATTATTCAATAACTGTCTCACTCTGTTACCAGACTGAATCATGTACTTGCTAGGAACTAAAATTTTCGCAACAAAAACAAATATGATAACAGAGACGATATAATGTTGCATGAGAACAAAAAGGCTTTTCAAATGTCGAGGTATGGTCCTCGGTCATCCCATCAGTCAGTGCCAAAATATTTTTGTCCAAAGTGGTTCGGTGCTACTGGATGCAATTCCGAAGTGAGAATCTTCATTTTGGGAACATAGTCAACCACTGCTTGCGCCGCAGCCGGTGTGCAGAAGAGATTGGACAGAATAATCCTTTCTTCTTTCACACCATGTTGAGTTAGGACATTAACTGCCTAAAAATAGGAATAATATTTATTTTTCTTGGGTGTTCCCTCTTTAGATGCCTGCACATCATATCATCTGACAAGTATTTCGTAATATCCAGTGGATTTAAGGGGCTTAGGTTATTCTTGTTACTAATATTGATTGCTCGCTCATCCATATCTCCAAGTATGCATTGTAACATTGTAATTATGGGTTATTCCAGGTTATCTGGGTTTAGAGGATGTATCAGTCAACACTAGTTGTATTAAATTACATGAATTGAAGAGATCGGTGTTGTTTTAAATTTAGTTGCATATATTCATTCACTCAGTGAATCAGAAACTTCACATGATAGCCAATGTCACTATGATATGCAGTTTTAAATAATTAAACTGATATTGAAAGAATTTTCAGATGTGCATTGGTATGAATTTGTCGCAACATTAAAGAAATTCTATACAATACAATTAAGGACAGAACTGGATTTTGATTATAATTCTAGAGAAATTGCATATTCTAATTAGTTTACAAACATTATGGCCTAGTTTCAAGACTCTGAATGCAGCGAAATGTAACAGTTATATCGACAGGGAATAGGAATTATATTCATTGGTGACTGCAGCCCAAATACATTATAACTAATGTGACACAAAATAAATTTAATAACAAAGGTGCAGATATTAATCGCGCTAGATAATGACTCACCTGTTGGTGCAGTGGTTAGCGAACCTGACTATTGCGCTGGGTGTCGTGGGTTCGATTCCCACCCAGAATAAATATTTGTGTGATTAACACAAATATTTGTTGTGTCTGGGTGTATAAAAAATAACTATTTAAGTATATATGTAATTTATCAGCTGTCTGGTTACCATACCACAAGCTCTCTTGACACTTACTTTGGGATCAGATGGCCGTGTGTGGAGATGTCCCAGGATATTATTATTATTATATATTATTATTATTAATCAGTATCAAGTTAATATGAGACCCAAGCTATAAGAATGTGACATGTAAACTGTTCAATATGTTTATGGAACATAAATGTGTTTAACAACTCAATTCTTCATTTAATAAACAATCATGTGTTTTATTTCACTCTGAAACCCACAGGTATGTTTGAAGGGTGATGAATGCAGGTGAAATATGTCAGGTCTGTAAGGATAAAAATACTTGGCAATTGGCGCTCTCTGCCTTCCCTGTAAGGGATCTGTTGTGGTGATATAATAATGAAACTAATTTTATTAGTTTACCTGTTTCACAGTATTGCCTGTTGACATGATTGGGTACATAAGCAACACTTGTCTCCGGGCAATATCTTCCGGGAACTTGGCATATACCACATGTGCCTCATGGGTGTCTGTGTCACTTTCCACCAAGATCTTACCAATACGGATTGATCGACAGCAATCTCTGAGACCCTGTAAAGTTAATAATTAATTGTTAAAAAAGAGGATTTTTTAAGGATATTAGTGAAATACTTGTGCATAATAACAACCCATGTCATGTCACATGATATGTTACATTTAAGATGAAGTTCCGTAAATGAATTTAAATAAATGATAATAATGATGTTTATATGTTTTCTTTAACTCTTTTAATATCATTAATAATTCTTATCTTTATTTTTTGTTTACTGTTATGTAATATTCATTCACACAACCATGCATATACAGACAAAACATTTTTATGGTTCATATGACATTTTGTATGTTTGTGTAATTTCAAAAGTATTGGTTTTCTAGATAGCACTCTTGTGAATAGTTTTTATAATTATATATATGTTAAATGAAACATTGTGAAATTTAACAAATAGTGAAATTAACCTGTTCCATAGCTTCTCCGGACCTAACAATGGAAACACCACAATTTCCTGCACCATACTTCAAGCCTTTATACAGAGCCCCCGTAGGTGTCACAACCTCACAGTCAGTGAATGGCAGCTTGTTGAGACTCTCCTCAATGACCAGACGGATGAGACGATCTGCATAGAACTTGAAGTCGCTTCTTGATGTGTTTCTTAAAAACATTTCACTACATAAAATTATTTTATTTATCAATTATGTATCCATTATTTGATGGATATGTACAGATAATGACTGTTAGTTTTATTTGTATGTTTATTATGCTTAAGAGCCTTAATATTATCTACTAACAACTTAATCTTTGTAAACATAATAATAATAATAATTTCATCTCTTATTATTCGTAAAACAAACTTCATCTCAGTAACATCACTCCAGTAATCCCTGAAGAGGGAAGCAAAAGTGTGCAGTACACTCCCATGTTTCACCAATTACATTTAAGTACATGTCACTATGGAACAGGGGGTGTGCATGTTGTGATACACCAGGTACAGATCCAAAATTTGAGCATCTCAAGAGATTTAACTAAAATATGTAAGTTAGAAAAATTCAATAGTAGGTACCCAACCCAAGATTGGAACCCAGGATGTTTGTCTCATTCAGCAGTTGCACTTGCAACCACTCAACTATGGAGGCAGTCTATCTTATTATTATTATATACATGAAATAACATTATACATGAGATACTAACAGAACAATAAGAATCATACCAATAGTATGTGGATGATAATGTTTATCTGTATATATAATAATAATATAGATTATATTTACACTATTCATCAAAGAAAACACCCGAAAAAAAAAAACAAAAATACACAACTAAACTAAAATAAAAACAAAATAATGTTTTTATTTCACCCCAAAAATACATTCAAATAAAATAATCCGAAAATAGATGTGACTATCTTGACCTAACCAATGTAAATGTATATTGTCGCATTTTGTAACCTCACTTACTTGTCTCTGAGTATAGTTTGCAGTTCCTTTATATTATCATTCGAAGGTAGAAGCGTGAGGCTGTCGCCGAATTGTTCCTTCACATCGTTGGCATCCCACTGCCTGATATCGTTATCTATCAGGTCCATGTTACACTTATTATCAAACAAAACTAGAAATCCGAAACAACTTTACTAAGTAACGTCATTTAATAATGTATCTCAATGTCAGTTGATGTCACATGTCTGACATGTCTAACCATTTGACAATGTCACGATCAGCTGATGTACCGTTCAGAAATACTTGGGAGACCTGAGCTATAATTTGTGACTGCAGGTGTTTGAATTCAAATTAAAACTGAATTTTACTGTATTATACAAGTACGTATCTACCAATACATATTAACTAATGTCCATATGTTATCAAGTTTATGAATAAATAAGTGGATGACTGCCTTGTTTGTTGCAAGCGCAACTGCCTATGGAGGTCCTGGGTTTAAATCCTGAGTCGGTTATTATTGGATTTTTCTAGCTTATATTTTGTAGTAGTGGCTCGGAGTCTGGAAATGTGTCCGGTATATGGCAATAGCCTCACCAGTGACACGTAAACGTAATTGGTGAAACGTGGAAGTGTACAACACTCCTCTGCCTGCCCTTTCAAGCATTATAGGCGTGATGTCACGTTAATAAAGGGATCTTAGGGGAACTTCAGACTAACAAAAACGTGCCACTTTTTCTTTGATTGAAACAATTGGCTACAATGTTAAATCAGTTTATTATCCATTTTTATATATCAGCAATACTTAACATGTGGAATCTTAGGCTTAGCAGAAATTAAAAAACCAACATCGCTATTTGCATAACTCTTTATTTGCCCAGAAAATACAAATTAATGATTGCAAGAATAATACCACTGTCCTGTTGCAGATTACGTTACATTCTGATGCATAAAACTTTACAACATCTTATTTGATCCGAGTGTGGTTGTAATCATAAAACATCGTTCACAAAAATATATTTTTAAAAATATTTTTATGAATATGGAACTGTAACCGCTAATACGTTCTAGACTGAACAGAGTTTCACTTAAATGCAATAAAAGTTATAAGGACGTACACGTGTAGGAAATAATAAATAAATGCCATATGTCTGTCAAGCTTCTACACTGTCTTATTTTCAGAATGACATTAGTGCCGGCCTTTCAAACTATTGTTTTTTGTACGTCTATTTTTTTCTAATAAAACACTTTGTTACATTATGCACTGAAATACATGACTATTTTTTGGCTTTGACTAAATATAGCAGGCAAATAAACGTCATTAAAACAACTAGGAACGTTGAATATTAAAATAAAATTGATAATAACAAAAAAAATAACATTCGACAACAATTGTAACAAAAGGCCGACTGAGCGAGTCACAAGGAGAAAAAAAGAACATTAACAAAGTACGAAAAACATAATAATATAATATAAAAGCAATACAAAAAATGGCATAATATGTGTACTGTCGCTTGCAGCGGCTGGACGTGGAGATGTTACAGGTTGTAAGTCCCGTAAGAACATTAGTGAACATCGTTCATTTTTCACAGACCTACATTTATCCCACACCACAAGAAAAATAATAACTAGATGTACCCGCATCGCGATGGAAAATAACCAATGAGGTCGAATGAACGATGTAACCTTAGAAATTCTTAAAAGTAGCGTTAATTAAAAAAAAAAAGAAAAATTACAGCCATAAGTACTGGACAGTAAAAATCAACGGTCTACCATCCAACCTAGCCCCTAACTTGTGACTTTTAAACTAGAGAAATTGACCTGGCCTAATATCTATATGCTAACATTTGCACACCTTTACCAATTCATAGTTGAGTTATTGTGATTTGTAATAAGTGGACAGTTACAATAGTAAGTTGCTACAGCCCAAGAATGTCAAGGAGAATGAATCGTCCAACGGAATTCTTTTTTCAAATTCAAACCGGATAGCTTCTAACAACGGTCGCTTTAGAAGCTTTCATGTACTTTATCTATGGCGTATCTTACTTAACGATACATAAATCACGGCTCGCGGACATCGCTTATATTACTGCTTCATTTCAACATAAAAATCTTTTCATACAAACGTGACGCGCAGGCGTATTATTATCAGCGTAGCTTTTTACATAAACTATTACATGCAAAAATTTTATTCGTAAATCGTCGCAATTTCGCCTATAAATGTATATATCAACCGTCTATACCAGGGGTGTTAAACTCGCGGCCCGAGACGAAATTTTCTGCGGACCCAGTCAATCTATCCGACGCAAAGTAAAAATGTAAATTAGAACCGAAACCAGCATATAAATATATAATATACTTGTCGCCGCACTAATATTTAATAATTGATTTATTTGCTGCTGTAATACGGATCCCCAATGGGCCCTAAGCGGAATCTATGAACATAGATTTTTTGCGGCCCACCAAAAGTTCAGCCTTGTTTATTTGGCCCAAGTTAGCTTCTGAGTTTGACACCCCTGCTCTACACTAAATCACACGTAAAACACTGACAAAAAAGTACTGATGGTTCCTAAAGTCGAATGCAACATGCAGAAATCAACTCGGCCCTTCCCCTCGCGCCGCCCGCGCCGCCCCCGCCGCCCGCGCCCCGCCCCCGCCCGGCCGGGGCGCGGCGAGGCGCCTCGTTCACTTCTGCATTCATACAAACAGCGGTGGACGTAAGTTGAATTTAGTATAAGACGCGAAATTTACAGCTCCGCCGGCTCCGCCCAGGGCGCCGGAGCGCGGCTCGGGGGGCGACTCACACGGCACTCTGTTATCTATACAATTTGAACTTTCACTTACATTTTACTCTCACTGTCCGCGGTACAACTAGGTACGTGCGGTTACATTTCCTCGTACAAGTAGTTAAGCGCTGGGTGCACCCAAAAAAGGATTCCCAAAGACGCCAGTTCTAACCCGCAAACGTATCCATAACTAACTACGTACAATGCTAGCCACGTATTTATAATATACACACTTCCGCTTGAAAAAAATTTGCGCTGAAATCAACACAGACCGTCAATACCTACGTCAGTTATTGAGCGACTCCAAACTGTGTTTTCTCTTACGCCCATGTATTATTTCTTGCTATAAACCGACGGGGCAAATTTATCCGACACCATTCTATTATATGTAATAACCTACAGGTACTACTGAAGAGGTCTGCTAGAGCGTATCATGAACTTTGAAAGACAGTGGTGCAATATCTCTAAACAAATACACATCATGCAACACCGGCCAACAGATGGCGTTGTGTGCATCTTGAATCACGACGTTGGATTGTTCCGAACGCTGCGTGTAAGAGACGTTTATTTTGACTTTTTTAAAAGCCTTTTTGTCTTACCAAAATGTTATATGGTATATTTGGATTCAAAAAGAGGCTAGCAAACTCAGTTTTATTAAGTTTTCCTTGTAAGCTATTTTAATTTAGATGATAAATCGTATACAATCTAGAAAATAAAGTAGAAAACCTAGTTTGACTTTCTTTACAGAATACTACTTAGTATTTATTATAAGTGAAATTGTAATGCATTTCAGCAGAAAAATCGTTGATTTAAAAATGTTGCACTACTATCGCCGGTCAGATGGGTAGAAATCAGCATAAAATACAAACATCCTTTATTTTTACCCAAATCGCACCGGATTAGTTTTCCTTCATTCACATGTATGTAACTGCTCCTATCTCCGGCCGACCTCTCCGGTACACTGTATTGTGGCCGCCGTATCAACAATCTCACTCCAATCCCGCCATGGAACCGTGACCAGTACCTAAAGAATACTTCTTACAACCCAGTTTGTCGCAATGACAACTCTAGAAAATACACTTTGTGCACTTGTTTGACAAGCGATTCAAAGTTATTAAGACTATACAAACGCGGCATAGACACGAAGAGGCTCATCTCTACATCACCACAAGGGAAACGGATCTCGATGGCACTAGCGTTAAGTTCGAATGTCGCATATTGCCACCCAGAGATAAGACTCTGCCGCGCGGAGCAGCACTCCTACGACCGATACATGATCACAATAAGCGGAACCCATAACAATATTTATTTAAACTTACTGTACAGGTCGATAAAAACTACCCCATTTTATTTATTACAAATAAATTACATTTAAAATCACTCACTATTCCCTTCTCATTTAAGTAATAAATACATACGTTAAACAACGTCGCGACACACCGCTGCGGTTGCGGTTTTCACGTGAACTGAAATGCGATATTTCACAGATGCTACAGTGTGATGAATGTTTGAGGAAACATTTGGAGAATATTCTACAGAAACGTTTGGATGTAGAGCAGGCTACGGACGCAACATTATCCACTGCCAGATAAAGAACACCCCTATAATCTATTGCGCTACATACAGGTGCCGCGACTCAACAATGAGCTACATCGTGCCCAAAAACAAAAGGCACCTTCAGGCAGTCGCCGGCATCACAGCACCCTGTACATAAGGCGGTGGATGCCCGAAATCATTTGCTAGGCAAAAGCTCCTATACTAGATCGCACCGTAGACAAATCTATGTTAAAACCACTTCAAAATCTGCTACGTACACCAAGTATATTTCGTGAAGAAAGTGCTTATAATTCGTAGCAAAGTACTCGTGTAATTTTATTATAAATATTCTATCTGAGAACTATCGTTTATGGTTAAGGAGTCGAAATTTGAAAACGAGCACACGTGGCAGATTTTGATATGACAACGACGGTAAATGTTTCGTTTCGTTTTTCTCGAACATCGCACGTGCGTCGCGTGAGAACGTGCGCGCCGCGCGGCGGTCGCGCGCGGAATGTGTCGCGGCCGCGCACTCCCCTCCCCTCCCCCTCCGCTCTCCGTACACACCGTTCGCCTTCAATGGAATATGAACTTAGGCACGTGCGCGATACAGTTGAAATCGATCTGTCGCCTCCTTTGTCGCCATACTTTGGCGCAGTAACACTAAAAACAATTAGTACTAGGACTACATGTGTATTTATTTACAATTAATTGTATACGATTGAACGCTCATAAGCCCAACATCGTCTACAGTAGTAACGTGGAGCATATCTATGTAACTATCACACCAGATCCCTCACGGGTAGGCAGAGCGCACTGAATACCATATACATATCTATACAGACCCGACGCGCATCTTTGAGCTCGATGGTGAAA
Source organism: Mimoniades nurscia nurscia (assembly GCA_018246595.1). Lineage (NCBI taxonomy): Eukaryota > Metazoa > Arthropoda > Insecta > Lepidoptera > Hesperiidae > Mimoniades > Mimoniades nurscia. Next base: position 9,969 of record DWFO01005178.1, read on the forward strand.
AATATTTTACATAGTCGAATCATGAATTTAGGCTATAAAAATATTTTCGTAACAAACCAAGTATCAGATTCGATCCGAGACGTCATCATTACTCCAGGAACTTTGGCACGACATAATAGATTCATGCTCTGTCGCGAATCGAATCTGGTATCCTTTGACGGTGGATTGATGGACGGTGACGATTGCCACCCACGCAAAAGACGGCGATGTGCCCACTGAATATTTATAATCATCAATTGTCTACAATCAATTGATATGTTTGTATAATTGATAGTTGACACGCGCTGAAAGAAATAGTGCAAATACACGCGCGCGAGCTGTGGCCGTGCCGTCGCGTTAGTGCGTGCGTGTGAATTACAGACGCTGAACAAATTACACGCTCGCTTGGCTCCAACGCTAGCTCGACGATGACCATGTCGGGTTTAATGAAACGATCATATTTTTTACCTGCATCACGAGTAGCCGGTGCTCAACAGACTATGTCGAATGTGCACGATTGATTTATCTATTAATTTATAGAATAATCAACAATTAATTATCAAATTGGAGTCATATATAATTCCTACACGACTCCAGTGCGTTTACATTTTACATTTAAAAAAAATATTTAAAACGTTATCGACATTCGCCGACGATGAAGTGCAAAACGAATACAATTGATCGAACACAAATCGATATCGATTCAACTCGCGCATCGCACGCAGACAAAGTAAAGGAGTGTTCGAGGCGGCGGCCGCGGCGACCTGTACAATACAATACTCAGACATATCA
>DWFO01005179.1:0-10738 GCA_018246595.1 Mimoniades nurscia nurscia
TGGTGAGCCTATTGCCATGCATCGGGCACATATCCAGACTCCGAACCACTACTAGAAAATTTAAATTAGAAAATTTTTGTAGTGTTCAAGAAACTGTTGCATTGTTAATATGTTATATTATATCTCTATAGATAGAGGAAGAGAGAAGGCAGGCCAGAAAGAAACTAACCGATCTGGATTTTAGCATTCTATTACGTAGGGTTTGGCTTTCGATAATGGCACTCAATTCTGACTTTAAAAGTTTCTAAGTTCATTTTAGATATTTCCATAGGTTATCCAACGGGTGTAACGTTTGCCAATCGACACTTGGTCAGGGTGCTAAATCATGGCTTTAACGCTTTTCATTCTGAGAGCAGCCCCGTGTCCAACAGTTCGACAACAGGCGTGATAATGATGATGACGATAACGGAGACACGTGCCTTTCGTAAAAATAACACGTAACCCTTGTTTTTAGATGATCCATGCGAGAACACGGCTCCACTTGGAAGCACATTTTTATTATCTAGAACAGGAAATAATAATCCGCGCCATACTGAGCCACATTTGCCTCGGTGCAAGTGCAAAAAATCACTATCCTTGCACACCTAAAAATGAGAAGTTTAAATGATTTAGGTACTGCCGTATTGAAAACCACCTGTATACTGATTCGTAGCAGAACCGAGCACAACTGTTCAATTGAGTCGGGACTAGCAGATTAAATGTTACCTTTCGGCCCATTACATTTAATGCTCTCTTTCCGCCATTCGGTGGAATTATTTTTATATACCCACCTGTTGCTCCTCGCAATATCCTCGCAATTCTAAGCTAAAGCTACAATTACACTGACACTATAAATGCTTCTAATGGTGGCGTCTCGTAATGTGAACGGAAGCTGGGCACGCAAAGGGAAATAAAATACTTTTTACTTTTGCTCAATCTTAGTTTTATTTATTATCCTTACGTAAATTGGCACTCAGCCAACTACAATTATATCAATATAAGTAAATGCAATGCAATACCCTAATACATATTATTACGACATATTCTTTCAAACCTGATTAAGTACATACATACATTTAAACAGAGATAATTAATTTACAAAACTTAAAGAAATTATACAGTATTTTGTATCTTTCAATAAATAATAAATTAATTTAAATGAGGAAATTAAAAATAACAACCAACCATGTTAAAATTTTTAAATATTTATTACAATTGCCAAGAACTCATACTTTAATTATATTTAAGTTTTGTGAGAGACAAAATACACATTTTTATTATGATTACCACGAGTTTATAAAATTAACATTAATACGTACGGCGAAAAACCGTGAAACTTGAAAACATTTAACCAAACGGGCGGTTGCAACCATAGAGATAATATACAAATAGAGCAGGCGAGCTATAACTATGTAGGTGAAAATGTCGCGTTGATAGAAAGAGAAAGAACGTAAATAAAGATGCGTGGTATGTGTGATGACGCGTGGATTTGCTGGCGGATACAATAATTTTGAGAAAAACGAGTACCAAATTCGTGCTCTTTCTCACTCTGTGGACGCGACGACATTTTGCTTAGCTCGCCTACTCTACGAGTATGTATATAAATACCACTAAGGTTGCAACACAACTCAGACTGTACAGAATATTCCTTTTACATTTGACACTGAGTGATTGTTATTAAGACTTGACGGAAAAAATGTTACTTTTATAGCGGCAATAAAAATGACACCCTCAAACCAAAATGGCGGGTCGAGCATAATTCATTAAGGATTACATTTCGTATAAAATTTGAATTTCAAATCGCGTATCTTCCCAAATTGACTTGTTAACTTTAAGAAATTACTTTTATTACGTTATGTTATCATAAAAATAATTCCAAATTAAGGATTTTTAGATTTAACCTCTCAAACAAAGCGGCAAGACTTTTATAATATGTAGTTAATTAAGACATTATCATAGTTGCCATTTGTAAAAAAACATTATATGAACTTCATGATCCTATTACAGTATTAAACAATATCGCCAGGCCCCACACAGCGTTTGCAGAAAGCACCGAGTTCGAAATATCCAAACCCTTTCACACCCGATGTGTTTCTTCCACATTCATCGCTCTCCACATATACATAAGTACGCTAAAAATGTACGAAATTCAAATTTAATAACGTCTTTAAAAATGAAGTTTTTTTGTTTTCCGAAAACTAACGAGGTATGTACTTATAATCTCGTTGGTTTATTATTATTGTTGTAAGTTGGTGGTAACAAAATACCGTGTAAAGAATTTAAGAAATAATTAAACCGTATTTTTGAGAAAACATTTAGGATTGTTGGTCCCAATGCACGCCGAAAATAAAACCATAAGATATATATTATATAGATATGGATATATATTAACCAATATATTAAGATTATTTGAGCCAAAGTGAAAGAATCGTGTTTCAATTATGTCTACCACCATTTTCAGCGGCTCATCAGAATTTTCTGGTTGCTAGTTGCAGCCAGACTTCAGTTGCAAGGCTTCAGGTATACTGAAGACAAAGTGTGTCGGACTGGCGAAGCATTTGGCCAACTTATTATACCTTTTCTACCGGTGGGACATCTTTGTATAATCATGAAGAAATCTATACATTGAAGGTTTTCATTCAAAAGAGAATAATTTACCATCGCCACATGTCATGCGCCACAGCTTGACCAGTTAGGCCTCATAGACATTTGTGTCTTCTGTAAATGTAGACAAATAATAAGATTGTTTGTAAATTAAGGTTTCATTGCTTTCAAAATATTTACATCCATGGTTATTGTATATTATTACTATTATTCCGAATCTTCGTCCACTGGCTGTTGGAAGGCTTTGGCGGGCGGCTGCAGCATCTTCGTCCTCGCTGCGAGCCTGATGGTGCCGGATCCTATCTTGCTGGTGCTGACGGATGGCACTTGGGGTGCGCCCAGACCGGACTTGCCTTCGTTGCTGACCAGTGGTATCTGTAAAAAAACACATGTGTGTAAAATTCATTTCAACGATTAATTGAAAACTTCACCCAAATAAGACTGGACGATATACATATACTAGACTAGACGATAGTAGTATTGAACCTAAATGTTGTGATAAGATATAAAAGATCACAAGCTGGTGAACTCATTGGAACCAACGTTAGTGGATGCAGGAGTCGAGAAACACTTATCTTGACCAAATGGGTCAGATATATGTGATATACTGGCCTATGTGATGGGAGTGAGGAATGTGTGAAAAGCGACAGTTTTACTCCACTGGAGGTGTTAAACAACGGCGGTAGACTTAATTTAGCACTCGGTGCCTCTCGTCTGTCCAGTGAGGGATCCGCGCGATGATGTAAGAAGAATAATAGCGGAACAATAACATTGTAACAAACACCAATGTTGCAAAGCGAGCGTTGTAACGCCCCTGATAATGAGGAGAGACAACGGCCAGCGCGCAGTGCCAAACGGTTTTTCGTGAGCATTCAATCATTCGTGTTAGCTGCGTTAGAACGGTGTCAATGCACCAAACGAATTGTGCTATTGCTCTCCAACTTGTTGATAACATCTGTTGCTGTGATAAACAGCTCCATCTACACATCTACACGTCATTAAAACACGTCAATAAAAGCGCGCAGGAACTACACTATTTAATATCCTTAATTTTTTTTATACACCTAATATCTAAACAACACAGGATTGCGCCATTGTTGCCGAAAGATTGGAACACTTTGCTAGCGTCCGATTCCGGACACATAAGCTACGAGTCCTCAAAGCAAGGGAGAATTTTACCAGAGAATGCTCCATCTCAGGACGCGTCTGCGCTTACCACCAGGCGGGGCGGCGGCCAGACGATCGCTTCTCTTATAAATAAAAAACAAGAAATGAAGAAAGCAGTTTACTGAACCACGTTAATAACTGGTATAAATCGTACCTGTCGTGTGAGTAATCCGACATTATAATTCGACCGTTCAGTTACAATTTTCACGTTTAGTATACGAGATTGCAGCCCACGAATAATGCATTAAGACGTTGCGATGTCGGCCGCCCGGCCGATCAGTCAGCCGAAACGAAATCGTAGCGGCCCTTACAATGTTGCAATCGGGCACCGCCGCATCAATGAACAGACAAGTAGCTGCGTTACGCTCGCGATAAAACAATTAGAGTTTTTGTACAATGACGACGGACGTTATTATTATTGTAACATCGCGCCAGAACGCTTAAGGGTAGGCGAAACGTGCCTAGTGTCAAATATCTAGATCCTCAGAGAGATGATGCGCTAACACTTTCATTTGCTTAAGAAACACGTAGGTTTCGATGATTGACACCCCCTCAGTCCGTATCTGGGCTATTTTGTTAGAATAAGTTAGCCTCGGTCTCCCTTGCACTTACATTCATTAAAATTCGCATTAATCTGCGTTAATATGCCGACAAAGTCTACGTCAATACCTATGCTTATTTTAAAGACAAATGTTAAATTTAAGCAATATGATCGGACTCAATAATAATGTTTTTAAGATTTTAATGATAAGTTACTATGAAATTTGGTTTTAAAGTACTGCTTACTTTTATTCCATATACATATGTAAAATGTTCTTAATTTTTGTTCAACATTTTATATTAAACTTACTTTTATATCAATTCTGATACTTAACTTTACACGTAACTGGCATACCTTGAAAGACAAATACGGTCGTATGTAACTAACTATCTCCGGTGAAATCTTTGTAACTAACCACCATATACGCTCATATAAAATGGTTTTATTTCTCGGAGCGATGAATTCGCTCGGTTATGAAATGAAAGAGGCGGCACGCGCATCGCGCGCACTAATCAGACGTCATCTATTGCAAAATACGGGGGCTTTGCCCTTCGCTGGGACAAACGAGCTATTCTTAACGCACGTCAATAAATGCACACAATATCATGTCTCGAGGAAAAAAACAGACGAAGCCACTAGACCATAAAAGACGGCCGAGTCTACACATCAATTACATTTAAGGCGAGTGAGACGTATAGACAATGTGTTATTTCAATTAGCGGTTCATTGGCTGGCCGGCGACCACGCTGGCCGGAGACGGACGGAAGTCCAGATTTCCTGTGCCATACGCGTCTGTCCACCGGCTAGCCACATGCTGATCTATGAGGTCAATGGCGTGGATCAATCCAAAGAACTATGTATGGTGGCCTCAATGCCACTTGGTGCCAGACGTGTTTTTCGGTCACAAGTTGGCCACTAGTTTTTATATCAACGCGTACGTATTGACAATTATCATTCCACAGCTCTTTCGTGCTCCCCGGTTTGAAACAACCACTGAAGTTTGTGAGAATAATTTAATATCGTTACTATGAATCAAAGGACAATTATTAGAAAGAATCCAACGTTTATAACATTTTCGTACATAAATGATACGCCTTCATAAGAGTTAATCTAACGAGGTAACTTGACCCATGCTCAATTCTGTCAAAATTAAATGTTCTTTTCGATTTTAATAAAAGCAAAATATTCGAAGTCAAAATCTTCGAAAAAGTCGAATTCGGGTTAAAATTTTACAGCGAACTTGTTTCTTTTGCAATCAACCACATTATTGTAAGAGACAATAATTAGGTCCATCATTAAAAATATTTTCGTTGGGACGAGGACCACTTCAGTTTTACAATCGTTATTTCAAAGTAATTCCTATCCTACACATTCATTATTTATAAGACGGCTGGACTTTAGGGAGGCATAAAAGCCCATTCGAGAAAGTGGTGTCTTTTATAAATACGTATAGAGTGAGTCAAAATACACGCGGTTCAGGCGACTCGACCCACAGCTACACGTGTTGATAGTCCGTGCCTGCTGTTACGCGACGCTGTTAATATGGGCATTACCGAGGTGTGATCCAGTGCGACACTTTTAATGGACTAATTATTATATCACAGTTTTTATATTCGGCGACAAGCGAGGTTTTTGAATTGAGATCCAAGATTTTTTTTGTATGATTACATAACATCACACTGAGTGCCTTACAGGGCAGGTAGACTGCACCGAATGCCGAGTGACTTATTATTTTTATAGATGATGCGTATCGTCTACATCTCATACATACATACATACATCATTCATGTTTGTTGGCTGTCAACGTTGATGACTCGACATCGATGTGTCAAGTTTAGCTTTACTCATTATGTACCTACATACTTAATTACCACCTCTCTATGTTTACATGAGCAAAATTGTGATACGACTTAGTTTTTGGTTGTTCGATTTCATACGGACTCTGGGTGTAAAATTTATATGTAATATGTATATGTACAAGGCGCTGTCTACTGGAAGTTTGGACAATGGTGATTTTTTATATTACTACTTATTTTTTAGGGATATGACTCGATTGTCATCACAATTTTCAATGCAGTTGTGATATAATTCAAAATATATTGTACAGTTTCTTTAAAGCGAGTTAAGCGGGCGCTGTGCATCGCGCGATGTCGTTTAGATAGTCCTGCGCCCTCGAGGCCGCCGCTTGATGAGACAAGTCTTCCACATGAGCGGCGCTAGTATGATATTGTTTTATTGAGGTCCGATTGAAATCAGCACCGTGACTCACTTCTGGGCGAAACACATACAGGATGTACGTTTTTATAACTGTATTGATGACATGCGTTCAATATAATAATTCGCATAAGTATGCAATTTACGAAGATTAGGATTATTATTTTCATCGTCACTCGTAGAAAATGCCGTTCGTCATTAAAATCGCCCTTTTTTAACAGCAATAAAGGATAAATAAATATTGCACAACATTTTAAAGGTCGGGAAATTTGTTGGATATGGAATAATGCTGTGTAATAGCTGGGCGCAAATTCGCCCGAGGATGCACCTCCGACTGCATACATATGTATATTTATGGCATCAAATAATTGCTATGAGACAACTCTTTATAGTCGGAAAGGTGTGGTTACCAGTCCATGTATACTAAATGTGAACATCTCGAGGAGTAGCAATGTGCCTGTGAGGTGCCAAGAATAGACATTAATTACACCCATACTAACAAGTACTAAAGCACTATTAATAATAATACTACTCGTATTAAGCATCCCGTTGCGACAGTTCCCAGTCTGTGTCAACTAACTAACGACACATTACCGCTGCCGGGTCGTTTCAAACACTCTTCACACGAAAAAATAAATGTTCGACTTCTTCAAGTTTTTTTATACGTGCGGATAAAATGTGCGGGCAATTTTTTTTAAGACATGTTTATTGCAATAATTATTTTTTATAGGGACAGTAAACGGATAAGAGGTGTACCTTGTATTAAAATGGTATTAAATTAATGGTGACTGCAGATTATAATACTACACGACAATAATACAATTCATATATAGGTACATTTCATATATTAGGTACATTTCATATATTAGGTACATTTCATATATTAGGTACATTTCATATATTAGGTTGGCATATATTAGGTACTGAAGATTATTTGCCCACGCTTTGTACCTATTGTTTACTGATGTTTTCCTTGTTTAACAACAACAAGCTCACGTTTGATTAGAATTTCGCCTGATGGAAACCGAGATGCAGCCTAGGAGATACCACTTTTACCTGGAAAGTGGTTATTGGTTATTCACTCTTGTATTGAACAATTTCACATTGTACGAATCGAATCTGTACATATTAACAGAAACTATTTTGAGAATATTTTCGGAAGACACAATTGACTCTACGGGTTGATTTTCGATTAATAAACAGTGCACCTCAAATAGTATAGGAGATTATTTTGTTATTTGGCGTGGACAAAGGCGTATAAAAGCAAACAGCACTACACGTTGACATGACGGGTGTGAGTAAATTACGTTGACGGCTCATTTAGATGTCTCGGTGCGGTTTGCGGACAGCGACGGGCGCGGGGCGATTCTGCATTCGTCATGAAAGAAAACTATTCGATTTGTGGCTAATTAAACTGATTGCTTACAGACCCAACGTGCTTCTACATTCATCATTCTTTTTGTACACTCACGCTCGTTTCGGGGCCTTCTGACAACACTCCCCCAACAGCCAGCATCTGATCTATTTGATCGAGATAAGTGAGTGTCCTTCGGCACTTGCATCTATCGACATTCGTTTTATCTGTCAAGTTTGTCGTTCTGTCAATTGCCATAATACTCACTGCTCTGCATTTGGGATTCGCATTCCGCGAAGGAATTGCATGTCCTTTCTTATTTTTACACACACTCTTTGACCCAAAGCATCTTCCTTACATCTGCATTAGGGATTTATTCGGCGAGTGCCAAACGTATATTCGGCGTAATAACCTCATTTCGACCTCGTTTATTCCACTTCCACACTCTTATGTACGACGTTGTGTATGGCCGAACAATCCCCGCTAAAATCACATTCAAGGTATATAAATTTCAATAGACAGCATACGAAAAAGTTCCAATATTGTCAGTGTTAACTTATTACTTAAACTGACATTAGTTAAGTAGTAAGGTAAGTAAAACTAACGTTAGTTACGCAGTAAGTAACGTTAGTTATAAAGCAAGTAAATTAAAATTATAAAATCAAAAGGTCAAATTAAAATTATAACTTTCAAGAATTTATTTTCATTATACTTTTGATTCCTAATTCGGTTGTGCAACGATTTCTACCGGTGACACGGATTCGCCCGTCGCGTAGTGCAGTGCACGTCGCCTATCTGGTGCATTAATCTGCGTACGACGTGCGGCCTCGGGCTATTGCTGGCCGCGAGGACGCACTGCGAATGGACATTATGTTCTGGCGACTCTATTAAGGAGATATGAAATAATCCGTACTCGTTGTTGCATTGTTCATATAAAATAGTGTCATTTAATATTTGTGTACTTCATCAAATTTATTGTAATGTAACAATCAATATAAATATGTAAAGATAATCGGCAAAATTATCCCAGGGAAAACCTACATATGTCCAACCGTGGACTATGGCAAACTCCAGCATCAGAAAGCTCAAGTCAAGCCTTACTGTTCCCATCACTGGCCCGGAGCGCCACAATACGATCTCCATCCATTTCACTCCGTGCATAAGGAAGGGCGCAGTCTGAATCATCGACGTCGCAAGGATTACCGAAAAGCTGTGGCACTTGAGTCTGCGAAGGGACTTGGGTATCCTCTGCGTATCCTCCCGGCTGTACAATCGTGAGTGCACCGAAGAGCTGGTAGAAGTAGCGACTGTGTCACCCTACCTGTACCGCACCGCACCGCTCGCCGTAGGTGGAGGTTTCCCTCACGTCAGACGGGTTTGTCACGTTCTGCCGCGTTGCACTTCGCACGCTCGTTTTTACCCCGCACATATAAAATGTGTGAAGAGTTTCTGTGTAAGGTTTCCCTAAAGCACTATAGCATGAGGTTCTTCAAGAAAAGCTCAATGATGGCTCTCCTTCAAAACCGATAAAGCAGTGGCCAGTCGTCGACTGTTGCAAGCGTCCATAGGCTATGGCGACCACTTATCAACAGATCATTATTTGCCAGTATATACATATAAAAAAACGTGCGCTATACTGATAGAGAATGAATAATAAATAGTGATTTAATTGGTGCGAACGGTAGCATTCAGGTACAAAAGGGTCGTGACAAGGGTCGTGACAAGCGTCGAGCGGTGGCTCAGGCGCACGCCTGGCGGGCCGTCGCACAATTATCTCAGTAATAAATTGGACACCGTTTTCATAAACACCGCCGGACAGAACTATAATTACGGACATATTGCATCGGCCGGCCGACGCGCACGAATTCAACATCTACAAGTAGGTATAAGTGAGCGGCGTTGCGAAACTGTAACGCATATTCCAAAAGCGTTTTCAGTTTTTTTTTTATATTTGGCGTGGTACAAAGGCATACGCAGTCAAAGTCACAAATGAACATATGCGACACTAGACGAGTTGCCAATGCGTTGCCGGCTTTGGAAAACAAATACCGTTGTGCCTTTCTTGAAGACACATGACTCCTAGGATGATCGCAAAGCACGCCACGTCTGTAAGTATTGAGATATTTCGTGGTCCTCTCTGCCTATTCCGTAAACGATCTTATAAAAAATATTTTTAAAGCGATCAACAAAATAACATTTTAAAATAAAAACGCGAAAACAAAAAAATATATAATTCCAGAAAAATCTAGAATCTTAGTAATGGGATAATGATATATACAGTATAAGCCATTCCATTAACATTTCGAATGCAACATGGCTGGGCAGAGCTGACGAAAATCTCGTCGCAATTGAAATGTCATATTTACATTATCGGAATTTGTCCGGCGCTGTTCCAGTCTGCAAGTTTGGATGGCGGCGGCGCGCGAACATTATTCACTATTTAAGTGTAACGCAGCCATATGTTTGAGGCTCAGGAAACGACGATCGCTGCCAATTTATTTTGCACGCGTTGTATTGCACATGTTTATTGTTCAACATTACGCAGAGAACATAGACGATAGATTTTTAATATGAAGTATCGATACCGCTGAAATAATATCTACAATTTTTTGCGAGAACAAATAGTCAATACGACAGGCTACACAGTACAATGTGGTGATAACTTAGTGGTATAGAATTCAACGTTTAAACCTGTACCTCCTGGGTTCAAATTCTGGCAATATAAGGGATATTAATTGTTTAATCAATTTATCCGTTTTTGTTAACACTGACGTGTTTTATTTCAAGGTTCTAAGGTAACTGCCTCGTTGGTCGTGTTGGTTGCGAGTGCGACTGCCGAACGGTAGGTCCTGGGTTCGATTCCCGGGTCGGACACTACT
>DWFO01005180.1:0-10737 GCA_018246595.1 Mimoniades nurscia nurscia
AAACGTGGGAATGTTCTACATTCCTCTGCCTACCTCTACGGGGATTACAGGCGTGAAGTTACTTTCTTTCTTACTTTTTCTCCTGTTTCATAATTCTCCTGTCATTTCACGACTCATGTAACAATTAATGTTCTATAAAAGGGCTGTCGAGATTGTCCTTCAGCTTTTTTCTCTCTCGGTCTACTGCACCTACGGTTTCTATAGAATCGATTGCAGCAGTAATTTATTTTTATCTTAATCAGGCTGAGGCTATAATTCACAGCGATCCAGGGTGCGCCTGGGCGAGTGAAACAAGACAAACGCAATGTTGCTACACTATCAGCGACAATTTGACGATTAACGAAATGAGCACGAATCGCTCTTTGAAGTCGTTAAAAGAGCGATTCGTGTGATTTTAATGACAAAGAGAAAGACGGCGATTTCAGCACAATATTTGATGTAACAACTTTAATGATAGTGTAATATATAAAGGACAGAGTTTAAAACGTAAAAATTCATGTACTGCACTCGAATCAGCAGTGCGGTTGATTAATTACGTAATGGCGTCTTTTGTTAACGAATTCCTATGCCTTTTTCTCCTGCCTCGTTGGTTAAAAGATTGAAAACGAGACTGCTAATCGACATCTCCTAGATTGATTGGTGACCGGGACGTTACTGTTGGGTTTTTCCAAGCTGAAATTCCTAATCATAGTTTGGAGTCTACTTTTGTGCCCGGTGCATGGCAATTGGCTCACCACCTTTCCCACAGAGGGACGGAATCCTCACTTGTGAAACGTGGAAGTGTACTATACTTTTCTACATACCCCATCCGGGAGCGACAGACATGAAAATAACATCTATTCTTCCTTTTTGGAAGTCGGTTAAAAATAGCTGTATTTTCTCTCACAAGTTGATATAGCCGATATCATGATAACACCGCTGTTGTCCCTATCAAATAATTAAAATGATCAGAATGACTTCGTTATTAGGGTGCGGGAAGCTTCGTTACAACCCTTTTCAGCAAAAACTCTTGCGAACGTAAAATAGACTAATATCAAAAACGCTTGAAAATAGCTAAACAAAAGATGTGACAAATAGCGGTCTCAGGGAAAATTAATTTTCCTCTGCAACGCTAAAAATGGAATTCATAGCTAGTGGACCAGAAGTGCACATTTTATTTGCTGTTCCTCTTTCAGCATTCATAAATAATTTTAATTTCATCCTCTAAACGGGAATATTTAATGTGGCGTTTGTACAAACTGCATTTTTTTATGAAATTTATATTTTTGTAGGAGACAGCAATTAATATAGAGGAGATTTCAGTATAATATCGGACATTTTTCTAGTTACAAAGTATTTTAAGCAAATTTCTGTGAGCAGAGGTGTCTCGTACAAGTATTTTTTTATCATTTTTTCTTATTTGCTTGCAATACTTACAATGTATCGTAAATTAAATTAACATGTCAACTGAGATTTAACCTAACCTGTAGTAGTCAACCTAAACCTGCCGGTAACCTGACTATCGCTATAAATCATGTACGTTCGTAATAATTTTATGAAATCCCTAAACATTCAGATACATTTAGACATTTGCCAATGGAATAAGTCGTGAACCTGTTTTCATACTGTAAAATCATAGTTTAAAATAGGGTGCATAAAAGGTGCCTCCGCGAGCGGCGACTATATCTAATTTAGTACGAACATACCCTGCCCGGCGCACCCTGGACATTGCGACTGGTCCTAACACCACGATGACTGATCACTCACGATCCGCTATCGACTCGACGAAGAAGAAGAAGAAGATAGTTTAAAATGAATGTATCTACATATGCTAAACTATACGAAAAATATTAGGCTAACTTTTCAAAATACGACGCAAAATACTAGCAAGTCTCCAATATAACTTGAGATACGTAACAACAAAAGTAAAAAGGTCGAAACCAAGACAAGTTCTCTCGTATTTCACGTGGCGTGTTACGAAACGCCTTAGGCGGTATCCACACTAACGCGCTGCTCCAAAGCAATTTGAAGAGTTATACAAGATCGTTGATTTACATTATTTTATTTTTATTACTATATCATCACTCCAGGGCTCTTACAGACAGAGGGCACCGCGTTCCAAATATCTCTATCCTCGCAGACGTGCCGTGGTATTTCTATTTCCATCTATACTTTCACCTATAAATTTATAAGTTTTTTTCAAATACAAGCTTGTAATAATAAATAATTTAATTGAAAAGTTCTCGTAAGCTTTATTCAAATAGAGATTGAGGAAAAAAATGTAGCTTACAGAAGTTACAAATTTACGAACTTCTGCAAATCCCAGTAGGTGTGCAGAAGTTGTACAAATCTAAAACTATACTTAACTTTTAACACTGGGAAGGTCGTAAGCGTTGTCGCCTGGGGCAGCACCTAAAGTGTTTCGGGCGATTTATTTACGTTCCCAACAATCTATATTTCTAATAACCGGTATATGTCTATGAGAAGTCTTCTCTAAAGCATTTGTAATATGTAGAAAAATGTCATAAAGAGGGTTTTACTTGGAAGCAATGAATTTATATGTATTAAAACGTAGGAGGCTGATGTGTTCGAAAATAAATAATATTTTTGCTTACATTGTCGGTACGTGACACAATACATTGATGAAATACATGAATATTAAGAACTGGTGCCGTGTCGGGGCGGAGTAAGAATACATTCCCCGACCCCATGCCGGGATACATGGTGTCGTAAGAGGCGACTAGACCCGGCGATAGCGGTATGTCGCGGTCTGTCCAGGTACAACCGAATAATCTTATCACCTATGGATAGCAGCGTAAGTAGCGCGAGAAGCTATCCTATGCGATCCCCAACAAGCATGCCCAGCGTGGGGATTATGGACTTAACACATCAGGGAAAGCCTATGCCCACTAGTGGACTGATGATGATGAAGAACTGGACTTGTACCAATTCTTGATGTTACATCGTGATTCATGGATGGTACAGTTGCTTAGAAAAGTATTAAGTCACGGCGACTATGACATTGTATCGAGATATGGTGAGTAACACGAGTATGCTAGATGAGTCGACAACGAAATCAATGTTTAAAACGACAGTGTCGACATGCGTAATGACTTTTTGCATGTAACATTATGAAGACATGTTATGGACTAGGCGGTTAGTCTTTTTAAAAATCTCTTTACTGATACGGTGGTAGTTTCGTTTTGCACAAAAATTTGTTCTAAGGAATCAGTTTTCAACAAATTCCATTTGCAATTTTGAATAAATTTGAATTTGTGTCCTTATGGTATTTCCTTGTATGCTATGAAGCTATGACATATTTTTGGTTCGTTATGACAGAATTGTACCGTTCCCATGTCGTTAGAAAGTTGAGAGTGTGTGCTTACTTGTTTTTATGATAAAGCGGCGTTATGAATATAACTTTACGTATCCGGTGCGACGTGAAAAATGATGGTCGCGGGAAACGTTTCAGCGTGTTACAATTTTACGGATTATTTCCGTTTTCAAAATTTTCTGTACCCTCGTCTGACTTTACGAGATTATATTTTTTGGATGATCTTATTAAACCACATATTTGTGTTGATTTGCTCTGTTGCTGTAATCTTCTATTTATCAGTGTCAGATAGTTAATTCAGTCTGAAGGGTGTTTTTGTATGTGGAAGAGTTTTGTAATATTTTCATACAAATAATTACTAGTTCGTTTAGTGGTTGCAAGTGCGATTGTTAAGCGCGAAGTCTTGAGTACAATCCCCGGATCGGGTATTATTGGGGTATTTTACTTGAAATTCCTAGAAGTAGATCGGAATCTGGATTTGTCCCCGGTGTATGCCAATCAGTACATTTCCTATTCCATGGCACATATAAAAAAAACAGGTGAAACGTGATAGTCCATTCCTCCGTCTAGCCCTTCGGGCAAATAAAGGCGTGATTAACAATATATTCTATCAATGATAACCTTTGGATACCGGCTATATTCTGCCTTAAAATAATTTCTTTTTTAACACAAACTCTCCTGACGCTTAGTTTTGGGATCAGATGGCCGGGTGTCGAGATGTATCAAGATATTATTATTAACCCCACTCATCCCTTGTTACTTATATCGCCTACACAAAAAGCTTTTTTGCTAATTTTGGCTTATTCAAATAACACGATTTATCAACATTGAGACTGAACGTATAACTTCGTTATTCTTACAACTTTTTCCTTTGATTCTCGTTCTACGTATCTCTGAAAAGTTCCTAATATCAGGCCCTCTCTTTATTATATTTATAATTTGTTTCCTCCTAAAATATCTTTATTTACGATTAAGTGCTCTTTCTTATATTTGAGTACTTTATTTAAGTAAATTATATCGAAGTTACAAAGGATAATTTACTTTGTGTATACATTTCGGTTACCACAACCATTGCGAATTGGTTGTTAGAAGTAGTTTCGTGGTGGGGTGAGGATAGGCTAATTAATATGTGAGGAGAATGTAATTCTTGTTATTTTGTAATTGTTTGATAACATTTACATAAAAATGGAATTGAAGTACAATAGGTGAAACGTGGGAGTGTTCTGTTCCTCTGCCTACCTCTTCGGGGACTACAGGCGTGAAGTTACGAAGTACAATAGGTCTGTAAGTACTGGCAAATGATACTCGGTATTTTCTACTAACTCTATAAGAACTTGTCGTAATGACATAATTATAAATTGAACGTTTCATTCACACACATTGTTTTATCAGAATATTGTTAAGAAAAATCCTTTAATTTTAAATAGCAGAGTCTAAATGCATGGTGGATTTACTCATAGAGGTGTGTGGTTCAATTTAAATATATAGCCTCTGTGGCGGTTAAGCCGCCTTGAGCCTGTAGGTATAGAGAGGCTTAAATAACTACACCGCAACATAACAGGAGGAGGTGTTAGCTGAAGATACTCAAACTCGGAACATGTTGCCATTTAATCTTTAGATATTTATAGCTTTGAAATGAAATTTAAAGGCATCGGTTAATCAAACTACGTTCGTTAGTAGCGGCGTCTAGTTCTAGTGCCAATAGACGCTGCTAACAAAGGTTCATTTGCGCTAGCATCCAACTTGTTGTTTATTCACTTATACAGTTAAATGTCCTGGTCACTACCGGGCAGCAGCGTAGGTGGTGTGAGAAGCTGTGCTCTGCGATCCCCCACCCGCATTCCCAGCGTGGGGATTATGGGCATAAACTCACAGGGGTGGCATATGCCCAACATAGGACGGCAATAGACTGATGATCATGATGAAATTAACAGCAATGATTACTTAGTGGTTTAAAATACAGCCTTCCACTACGGAGGTCCTAGCTTCAAGTTTTGTGGTTTAAGTCTTTCTTCCCAAAATTGTATACAATTACCTTAACTGTTTCGACGGCTAATGGTCGTTTTTCGTTTGGATGATTACTCGTTGGCATGGCCGACTTATTTTCTTGTGGTTACCGCGGTGGATTGAATAACATAGCTGGTGAATCGTGGAAGCGTACTCCACTCCTCTGCCTATCCCTTGGGAGGAAGACAGGCGTGATAATATGTTGTTTCTAGCATTACGAAAGATGAGTCATTGATATTGAATGGAACATGGGGTTTCAGTTAATCTCAATGTTTTTTATTCATGATTCTACAATTATTTCGATAGTATATACATACATAGGTATGTATTTTATGATAATTCTCTGCCTACTCCATAAGGGACCTAATGTAAAGATATGTATGTTTTTATATATATGTAACATTTATGCTTAAATGAGGCTAAATAAATGGAAAGGAAGACGAAGACGGGATATCTATTTTTAAGAAATATTATTCTTTCTTATTCTCGAAATAAATGTAAGCATTTATTGACTGACATATTACGTGACTTTCAAACAAATATGGAGGAATACATTTGATTGAAACTCGAACATTTTTAAATACTCGTCACAGTAAACGAGTACATAATTATGATTAGTACAAACATGTATTTCAGTTCAATTCAAAGGACTAAATGTGCTTAGAATTTATTACGTAACGTTCAAGTTAGGAATGAAGAGTGTTTTTATATGTTTACTTTTCGTCTTGAACTGTTTAAGCGTTAATAAAAGCGTTGAAAGCTAAGCTCCCAGTGGCAATTTTTATTTTACTGTTAAACGTTTTATGACGATCTAGATACGTGATTAAATTGTATACACATTTGTCTTTCGAGATGGCCAGCTGAGTTTCGACACCTTCGAGATGGCCTGCGGTCTTTGTTCTTAGAACCTTTTTATGGTGAGAGCACAACGTTTTAAAATAATCCTCTTAGGATCTAGTTGAGACTAGCAACCAGCAGTGGTTCGTAAATAGGATTGAAGCCTCTAACTTGAGAATCAGAGAGAGCCTAGATATTTCTAATAGGTCTTCTGGGTTTACGTACAGTGTAGAGTTTAAGAAATGTCTGTATTCGATATTCATGATGCTGTGTTTATAGAAATCCGAGCCTAACAAGGAAACGGTCTTCTACGTGGAATATGTTTTAATTTTGCAATTCAATTTATCTAAATATTATATTTTATCAGACATGGTTTTAAGTTATTGAATTTTTTTTTTTATTTTAAAGTTCTATAAGCTAGGTCTATCAAAGAAAGAAACTATGCCGGGGTCTATATGCATAAGTAAGAACGAATTATTATTCTTTAAAGCAGGGGTTAAGTCACTTTCCAAGCTAGCACGCTAAATTCAGACCGCATCGCGCCATTAGCTTAGCCCGACCCTGTATGTTTTTGAAAACAGCTTAAAAAATGATATTCGCATACTTGTAATGTTAAAGTAAACATTGTAATGTATTGCCCGCGCATATCAATGTTCCACTGAGCGCTATCACTCGATTACAGTGATAAAGTCTGACGCAAATCACTAATACGGGCTGCTCATATAAAAGTGTCTATATTATATTTCAGTGTAATTTGTATTAAGAGGACATTCGTCGCAAATTGGTTTCACTGTTATCACCGGAGTATAGATTACTTGGTAATTCTGGTGCAGCTGAACGGCGGTTATGGGTTGTGTGGAACTGGATGCACTGTTGTAATTGCGTGGCGGATGCTTCAAGTGGAGAAGAGATTCAGGCTTTGTTTGTCTATATTGTGTACCATCACCTGGATCATCGTCATCAACTCTTCAATAGTTCAACTGTTGGATACGAGTTTCCTCTCTGAATGAAACGGTTAAGGCCACAGTGTTGTATGGTGATTAACATTATTCTATCAAGAGATGACTGTCGGTTCCAAATACGAGGGTGTCGTCAAACCCAATGAGGTGTCTAAAAGTGTCTAGTCGCGTATAATTCATATTCGAATGGCTTATGGCATGCTGTGTTCTTTTATAATTCCTGATGTCTGCATTCACTAAAATTGTTCGTATTAGTATAAGAAATGTTGTAATCAGATTATTTTCTACTATTTGTATGCTTCTATTTTCTTGATATTGTGGTAACAACAAAGTACTCACGGTTGCATCTTGCATTTTACAGCTCTCATAAAGTTATGACTGTTGTTAAGTCCCCTGAGGATGACGGGATAAAACAAGTGCGGGCGGCTCCAGTGGGGAAATTATGAACAGTAAAAATACCATATAACTTTCACAAGAATTGTTACCTTGAAGAATGTAATATTTTGACATTGTTATTGCAACATTAGCCGGGGAACAAAGTTCGGGGAACTAAATAAAAGATGAACTTTCGAGAAAAAGTGAATAAAGCTTAATTAACTTACTATTATCAACAACTATTAAACAAATTATCTTACTATTATTAAGTTATACTTCTTTATAACATTTTTAGGTTGTGACTGAACTATTATACGAGTAATAAGTGCAATTTATGCATGTGCTCGTTATGCATGGATCAAAATATAACTTCGTTTTAATGTCAGTTGTAGAAAATATGATTTTTCAAGATATAGATTAAAAGTCAGGGTGACACCATTAATGTTCTTTACCTCGCAATGGCAAGATGTTCCTTACATTGTTCCGACGCGACATCATGGAATTGAGACATGGCAACCCTCTGTGTTTACATTGTTTTAACAAACCCTTGAGGCCTTCTACAAGTCGTAATAATTGTTGTTACCTAACAATAACATCCGAAATTGATCGTTTGGGATTCGTTCCAAAGCACGGAAACTTTACTGAACATTTGCTATTTTATGTGTTGTGTGTTGCGTTCTAAGACATTATGATTATCAGGCTTATAGGTCAACATTTAATACGTTCAAAACACAGATTCAATGCATTTTGCCACTAGTCAAAATGTATCTTCACCTATTATCGACCATCGTGTGAAGTTTCAATTTTGGAAAACACCTTTATTCTCTGGTGAATGCATGCCGATAGACTTAACCTATTGAACATAGTAAAACGTCACCAGAAGCTTGGATCGGACTTTTATCGCCATTTTTAAGGACGTTAGTAATATAGTGGACCTAAAACTTTGTGTTTTTCGTTTTCTTTTCTTTCTGCAATGTTACCGAACGAAGTCAACGCGTGTTCCCACGCGCTCCCGCGGGGCCTCTACAGCTCAGCGCGCGGTGATTGCAACCATCTATCTAGTACAGTATAAGCGTCGTGGCAAACTTTATACATACTGACAGATATCTTAACAACACGTACAGACGTACATACAGATAGACAATCTTAACGCAAGGTCACAGGCAGAGGGCACCTAATGCCAAATATCTCTACTCTTGCAAACCTGTCGCGTTTCTACTCCATTTATTACTCCCTTCATAAGTGCATGCTAGTTTCGAATACTTATAATTCCTGCATTAGTTTAAAGTGTGTAGGAATCAAGTGAAAACGTAACGTAACATCACGCCTGTCATCCCAGAAGAGGTAGGCAAAGGAATGTAGAACACTCCCACGTTTCACCAGTTACGTTTACTATGGATAGGTGGTGAGCCTAATGCACATACACCGGGCACATATCCAGACTCCGAGCCACTAGTAGAAAATCTATATTAGAAAAATTAAGTAGTGGCCGACCCAGGAATTGAAACCAGGACCCAGCATCGGCAGTCGCACTTGCAACGAACTCGAACAACGAGGCAGTCATGAGAGCATTTTAAGTTATTTGGTAGTTAAACAGAAAATGCCCAAGTTTGAGTAATTAATGCTATGATTGCGGGCGGCGCGATAAAGTACAAATTATGTTACATAACATGTACTCAGGTCTTTCTCGTGAAATAGTATTAAAAAAAAGTAAAAAAAAGTAACTTCACGCCTGTAATCCCCGAAGAGGTAGGCAGAGGAATGAAGAACATTCCCATGTTTCACCAGTTACTTTTAAGTCCCACGATGGAATAGGTGGTGAGCCTATTGCCATATACCGGGCATAGTATAGCATAGTATTAGAAATACTTTGAAAGGCGTGTGATGTCTAGAGAGAATTTTTCTGTCCGTATTTCATTCTTTTATCTCCGTAGGATTCCCAGAATAAATGTCACTCGTTCTAGCGGCGAAGGAAAACATCGTAAGACATCTCACGGATGCGAATGTTCCGGAATATTCTTTAAAATGTATGATGCGTCCTAGCCCGCACATGATCAGCGTTGTGGATTGTGGTTTGAACCATCTTATTGTCAATGAAGATACATGTAAAAGGGTTAATGGGAGGGTTCCTTGTGATTTTAGTACCATACCTGGCGTGAAGATATGTATGTATGTAACAAACATATCTTCACGCCAGGACCCATGCGGGGTAGGCAGAGAGCACAGAGTGCCAAATATCTCTATTCTTGCACACCTGTCGTGCTTCGTCCACGTTCATCACTCTTTTCATACATGTTCATACCTGCACGCCGGTTTCGGAGACTTCTAACGTCCCCATCATATAAAACCTTATTTATTCACAAAACCATCCACCTAGAATACGTATTTGAATTAGAATTTTTTTCAACCCATTGACGCAACCAATAAAGTCTTCGATAAATTGATTGACCGTTATTCTCGACACATTTACAAAGAAGTTTCTTAACTTTGTGATAAAATTGACCTGCCACTTCAGTATCCCCTATTAGTACTCTAATGAGATTTATAGGAGCCTGTAACGACAAATTCTTTAGAGTATCAGGTGGTCAGAATCAGATTTGTTGTGTGATACTGTAAACAAGTAGAAATGTCTTACGTAGAACGAACATACTTTTCAGACGATGTGTACATTTATATCTTACTCGGGAAAGCTTTTGAGATTCATAGGTTCCCGGATCCATAAATATGGATTTTATGAGTGTAATTTGAAGTGAAATAGCTTGTAGAGTCGACATTATCTGTGTTATAAATATGAAATGTTTGACGACAATCAACTTGTTAAAAAGTTTAGCTGACAAATACGAACATTAATAATAATAATTTTTATTATATAATCTTACAGTAACGATCTATTAGAACTTCTGAGACCTAAAAGAGGAAAGTCTGTTTTACGACTGCCGGTACCTTTGACAAAATACAAAATTATTACTTGCCATAATTCAATAATTAAAATTTAAAGCAAAACACATTATAGCTTTATAAACGAAATTATGTATGCGAAAACAAATTAGAGATTTTGTCTAAAAAATTATTATGTAATGAGAGATACACATACTACAACGTGAGTTATAAATCACTAGTTGTAGGACATAGTAATGTGTGCATAAACGCATTCATGCATGCGTGTGTGCGTACATACGAGCGCGATTGCATGCGTGCGTGCGTGCGACCGCGCATGCTGCGTGCATGAGTGCGCGCGTGCGCATG
>DWFO01005181.1:0-10737 GCA_018246595.1 Mimoniades nurscia nurscia
CGCCTTAGTTTTTGGCTAAATTTGCTAATAATTGCCTCGTTGGTCGAGTTGCAGATGCGACTTTTGACCGAGTAGTCCTAGGTTCGATCGTCGGGTCGGCTACTATCGGGTTCTCTAATTCAGAATTCCTATTAGAAGCTTGGACTTGGTTTCATGCTCAATGTAAGGCAGTAAGCTCGTCGCCTATCCCATAACACATGAAACATGTGAGTACTCCTCTGCCTATCCCTTAGGAGGAATATAGGCGAGAAACATTACGTCTATCACAACATTTTATACCATATATTCAATACATAACAACGTCGGTTGCGTATAAATTGTATTTTTCAGTGAAGATGCATTTTCTAGAACACTCTCGCACGAGTTGTTGCCGATATAGCGTGGGAAGGTCCGCGTGTCGGCTCGGGATTGTCTATGACAGTGTATGAAATATATGAGAGGTACAAGAAACTCTCCTCGAATTCAATATAAGGTTTAAATGCAGTTACACTAAATAAAAGTTAGAAATATGAAACATGTTATAATAGTACTAATAATTTTTGTAGTGCATGTAATATTAAACATCATTTTTAAATGCAATGTATGATATTTAGTAACATTTACGCCGCATAATACGTAGAATAGTCTACTGCCTATTACTACCTTATTAGGTATCTTTTTATCATTCATATAATAATACACATTTCAAAATCCTGGCAATTTTAATAACTCCCAAGTGTCGATAGATGAACGTAAACGTAACTGGTGAAACGTAGAAGTGTATTACATTATTAAGTGTATTACATATTGCAGGTGTGAAGTTACTTTTTTAATATTTAATAAATTGGACCAGTTCTGTCACGGTAACATAATTCAACATCATGCCGTAATTTACCGACGTCTAGTATGAAATACTGAAATGAGTACTACAAATTCACTAGTTATGAATAACGCCAGTTACTCTCGTGTAACACCCAGCGGAATAAAGTAGAAAATGCATAGCGCAATATAAAATTAAAATCGTTTAGTCGTACGAATTCTGTGAGTGACTGTACTTTTAATAAAAGTAGTGCGGTCTATGGACGTCGTGGAAATGATTAATTTTGTACTATACAATGTAACATATTGTAGTTGCTCTTATTATAGAGCGTAACACATTGTAGTTATTAATTTGACTTTCTCGTTGATCCAGTGGATAGTGAACCTTACCGTTGCGGCGGGGGTCGTGGGTTCGGGTACTTCTGAACTCCTTCTTCTCTGAGTAACTCCAGAGTCTACCACTACAAGTTTAATACACGGTCTATACAAATAAATGATGGAGCGGTACGCCACTTGCACAGGATTCTACTACAAATTGGTTCTCTCTTGCGGGATTGTCAGAGCGTCTTTCATACTTCTATATTCATAAAAATACATAGATCAAATTGATTTTATGCAGAGAATAACAGTTATAACGTTCGTGTTGTTATTTAATTAATAACTTTATAAGTAGATTAATTTGTTGAACAAATATGTTATTCCCACTCCGAGACGAAAGTGATGAGACTTTAAGTTGATAAGATTGTAGCAGTGAGATTATTGTTACAAAATCATTATTATTAAAATGATAATTGTTTAGCAATAGTTTAGTCTAATAGTTTAATCTTACGCTAATTAAGCCTTAAGCTTGTAATATAACAAAGATATTTATACGTCTCAAGGGAAAATGTTAAATATTTCTGCTGTAAAAGCTAATGTTTCCTTCGGGAGCTTCGGGACGTCTTAGACCGGATCAGTATTTTGTATAGTTTGTATAATAATAATTTTCAGGGATTTATTTAAATGTTTGTATTAATTAAAACTACTTTGTATTCGTTCCTGTTTTGGCGTTCTTTCGTCACTTAGTACTAGTATAAAATAATATTTAATAATAAAAAAAGATTTTTACCGTAATCACCGTTATTATTATTTTCACTGTCTTCGTCGGCGGCATCATGATTATATTGTACTGTATAAATTATAATACATATAATAAACTATTATAACAATATACTTTTAGTGTTAATGCGAATGATGTTTCAGTTAACTTCGTACAGTCAAACGACGAGTAATGTATCCAGATAGACTCAGGATTGGCAACCCAAAATTCGTATCACAAAAAAATAAGAAATAAAAAACATATTAAGCATGAAAATAGAAACCGACTTCCAGTACTAGTTCCATTCTAGCGATGAGTCATGCGAATCGATGTCAGCCCGTTTCGAATTAAAGTAAATACCGGTAGTTACCGGTTACGTCTCGTATAGACTAGCTTCACGAAAATAGAATTCAACTAGCACGATAACAGCGTTGTGGTTGCCTAAGCACCAGCTGGATAATAATAACAGTCGAAGTTCATTATTACTATTGAATGTCGCACGGCTTGGTTGGTTACAAGGTAATGAATGTTTTAATCGTTGTTGGTGGAACTTAAAATAGTTTCGGTGACGACAATCACGCATATTTGCGGGAACGGCAGGTCTGCGGTGACGGCGTATTGAAGAAACCAGTGACAGCTCGAGACGACAAAGTTTCTCTTGTTCCGTCGACAATTCCGTTTCTGATAATTCGGAGTCTGTGTTAGCAAGGTGTGTTAAATTAATTTCCGTTTTCCTGGTAATTTGTTGTATTCATTACACGAATTTTGACGATAAATGTTAAAAGAAGAATGTTGACAATATGTAGGTAGTAATTTTGCGTTTTTGTCCAAGTTATATCTGTGTAACAATTAAATAAATGCGTATCGGAATAATTCATTTTAATTTAATAATCTAATAAATGATGCCTGCCTACCCCGTGAGGGACTTGGCGTGAAGATATGTATCTATGTGATATTTGTACAACGTAAATTATACAATATGAATTGAATAAAATGCACCTGTAAGATTTGTACGTAGTCATATTTGTGAAAACAATGTTGATTGAAGCAATGTACTTTTGTAAAATATAAGAATAATGTAATGTAACACCTATAATCTGCGAAGAGGAAGACAGAGGAGTTCAGGTCACTCTCCAGTTTCACCAGTTACGTTTACGTTCCATTATGGAAAAGGGGGTTCGCGAATTGCCCGAATATGTTGTGCCGCATAGTTATTAGCATTTTATTCTGTAGGTACATTATTATTTAGTAAATTTTACACTGTGAATGCCTCGTTGGCCAAGTGGTTGCAAGCACGACTACTGATCAAGAGGCCCTGGGTTCCACCTCGGGTAGGAAAAACTATTGTTTTATTTAAATAAAATTCATGGCAGCGGTTCGGAGTTTACACTTCTGAACAGTATCGGACATTAGGCTCAACCCATATTCCATGATGCGATTTGTAACAATAAGTGAATCGTGGAACAGTAGAATGTTACTCTCACTATCCTTTCGGATAATGTAAGCGAAATGTCATAATGTTATAAACAATAATAATGGCGATAGAGACATAATGCACAAGGTATGAAAAACTAAATAAACTTATTAAGGGCGAACACAAATAGAATGTATTAAGCTTTAATATTTTAACCCTTAATATCTGATAAACAGTAACGAGTATGCTCTACAAGCTTTGATAGCTAAAAGCGAATATGTAGAGACGTAAAAGTACATTTAGAAAATGATATTTTCGTCGGTGGCAAATAAAACAGAAACGTAATATCGTCATCTCCTCTTATATTGGATTACTTAGTGCCGGTTTTTTTGGAATAATAAATTAATTATACATGCCATTTGTGAAAACAAAAGCTAGCTAAATAATATTTAAAATACCACGTTGAGTTCTTTTCCGCGAACGTTTCATCGCTAGCGGGAAACGTGCGAGCGAGGCTCGGCCGAACAGCGAGTGTAACCATCTTTCGCTGTCTGTTAGTAGATGGCGTTGGAGGCTCCTTCTGAATCACGGTTATGACATTTTCTACACATTCAATATTTGCATATGGAATTCCGTAAGCCACTAGGTATTCATTTGTTTTATTCATAAATTCATGTGGAAGTCAGTTAATCGTCATCATCATCAGCGTATTTCAGTCCAGTGCTGGACGTAGGCCAGCCTCAAAGAGCACCACCGCGTCACCGCGCACTGTCCTTGGCTTGTCGCATCCAGCTTCTGCCTGCAACTGCCCGCTGCTAATGTCATTATTATGCTGTATCATCATCATCATTAACCTTTCTGTATCATTCCACTGTGAGAAATAATTAACAATAAAATAAAATAAATAAAACTTAAAGCATAAAATATATGGTGTTAATAATTATTATCTTTCATACATACCGTATGTACAACTACCGTATATACAATTATTTTCTATTTACTTCAAAATATAAAGATTGGTTGTGGTCTTAGAAAATTTAGAAATGCACAAAAAATCGTTTGTTGTTAACAGAAAGCAGGAAAAGTTAAAATTTACGGTGCGCGGGAGTTTTTTTTTGTAAAAAAGGTTCAACCAATTAAAGCTTCCAGCATTTGCATCACGTTCGTGGCTCACTGAACGTAAATGGCTTTGCCTTTTATGCATGAGAGATTGTTACAGAAAGTACATATGGAAATAATTACAAACGTAAAAACGGTTGCAGCCAAAAGCCAAAATAAATACATAAAATCGTTTGCATTTCGTTCAAATGTTTCAATAGTTTCAATTGGCTTATACTATGTATCTTTCGGTGTTTATTAAACAAATTATTTGATTGCGACATTTTTATATGTTTATCGATTACTAGTTTTTTTCTTAAGTTTCTTTTAAGCTGTATTTCACTATTTCTCTCAAGTTTCTTATAGACTCTATTCCACTCCATTTCTCGTTTCTTTTTAAATCTATTTCATTATTTTTCTTAAGTTTCTTTTAGGCTCTGTTCCACTCTTTTTTTACAAGTGTCTTTTAGCTCTATTCTAGTATTTCTTAAAGGTTTCCTTTAAATCATAACGTCTATGATCCCTGTAGAGGTAGGGAGAGGAGTGTAGTAAACTCCCACGTTTCACCAGTTATATTTACGTTCCACTATGGAATAGGTATTAAGTCTAGTATCATGGTGGTGACAAGTAGTGGTTTCATCTAGGCCATAGTTTTATCAACTAGGCGACGGCTACCATGGTTCAATTACCCACCACAAAGGACGATGGGATATGGGCAAGTGGGGATGTTAGCTCTATATAAACCAAGCCTTATACAATTCGCTTATTGAGGTTAAAGTGAACTTGTTAAAGAGTATCATATCCTTTGAAGCTATATTTTCGTTGGCTGTAGCACAAGTCGGTAACGTCAAAGCTTCTGTTTCATGCGCGAGTTATCCGTGGGCGCGAAATGTCGTATCAACTAAGACGATGATATTAAAATCTAGGGTTGAACATGATGATATCTGCTACTAAACGAGACTGCGAGAAATGAGAAATGAGTAATCTTAAGTGGTGGCTCGGAGTCTAGATTTGTGCCCGGTGTATGGCAATAGGCTCACCACCTATTCCATAGTGTGACGTAAATGTAACTGGTGAAACGTGGGTGTGTTATACATTCCTCTGCCCACTTCTTCGGGGATTACAGGCGTGATGTTACTTAGTAATGTTAAGTGGCTGCTGTCGCCCATGTAGGTACATCGGCTACCAATCTCGAAAAGGACTAAAGGCATAGTACTAATAGTGTCACTTGATCCACTTCGTATAAGGTTATTAATAAACTCACTAAGATCATCTTCACTACCTACAAACTATGGTATTATCCTTCTCGTTCTGAGAGGAGACGCATGTAGAATAGTGGAACGACAAAAGAGCTGACGATCGTGATGATTATAATGACAGAGAGTCCACTTGTTTTTATGCATTTATTGATTTTACGATATTCACGATTACACTTATCTTTTGCGTGGTAGAGTATATATTTGCTCTGCGCGGGGGAGCCTTATGCCTGCCCGTATCAGTCGTGAATTGCTTGTCACTATAGCAGTCTGTATTTCGTTCTCGACGATATGGTTGTATCCACTATATGGTGCTAGAGACGACCACCGAAGTCCTCAGTAGCACCGTGTCCGTAACCAATCTCGAACTAGACAAATATTACAATAATACTCTGCCACGCTGACCAAGTGCGAGGTGGCAGACTTCACACAACTCAGAGTACACTTTGTACAACTGTAAGGTGTGCAGATGACTTCACGATGTTTTCCTTCACAGTCACAACACGTGTCATTTAATCATAAAAATCGACATTTTTTTTGTTTTTACTGTGTATGTATATTTAGCAAAACGACGCGAGTGACAGCCCTGGACGAAAACCGTTTCATTTTCACGTCGGTGACGTCGGGCCGCACGGCGTTGTCGGGGCAGCCGCTTATTGCAAGTCGTTCAAGCGTATACATTACCAGTTTCGCGCACGACAGGTGACAATTTAAAAAAAATCAAACTGAACGTGTAACTTACTAATATATAGTCAGGTCAGGTCGCTAACGGGTCATGCAGAGAGTAACGAGTGTCAGACATATCTACCCTCGTTCGACTTGCTTTTTCTACACATATTTAAATTTAATCATATCGTTACCGCAGACGTTGAAGTAGTACTATCTATATTGGTTTTGTTCTGAGTTAAGAAAGCAAACATCGTGACCTCAGAGCTATGAGCTATTTGAATTGTTAAGTTCCACTTGCATGCCACCCTAGTATTATTAAGATCATGGCTAAAAATGTTCATTTGCTTCTGTTACCTAAGCCTCGTGGGTAGACATTTTTTTCACTCTACATTACTGCTAATTCTCCACGCCGTTCATTACTCAGCACACGCGCGTCCAACGGGGTCACATACATACGAGAATTGCGAACGAATATATTATATCAGTTTAACATACATAATATATTATATGGCAGCTAAAAGGGTCGTTGTTATAATGAATCGAAAAAGTTAATTATGAAGGCGCTTAAATTACATTTCATTAGCACTTGTCGTGTATAATTGCCACGTCGGTTTAATGTTTGCAGGCGATTGCCGACAAGAAGTGCTGTTCGATCCTCAGTTCGGACAAAGTATTACCGGGTTATTCTAACTAATAAATATAGAAGATGCACTTCAAATCTGTAAGGACAGAGATATTTGGTACTACGTGACCGTGCCTATGCCGGAATTTGTACGGCGTGATGATATTTTTTTTATGTGTATACAATAAATGTAATATTCGTTGTAATGTGAAATTTTTGGTCTACGCAGCAAAATTATTACGAGTCCATCGGGACCCGTAAATGGAGTAAGAACATTTTCGTGTACAACTCTACAAAATTGTGTACGGTTATTTTACATACAATAATATTGAGTACACGGTATTAGGGAAAATTATTGTGACGGAGTTCCTTGTTCCAGTGATGTTGCTTAGAAGCGTGAATAAACGCCGCAATGCAGTTGAAATTAGAATCTACATCGAAGTTTGTAAATTTGTTTCAATTAACTGGACCGTTGTTGTTTCGGGCCAGGGATTGTGGGTGCGATCGATGGTGATGGATATAAGTTTTGTATTGTGTCTGGATGTTACAAAAATAGTAATCTAACATAACATATCATCACGCCTTTATTTTCTCAAAGGCTTAAGCAGAGGGGTGTAGTAAACTACCACAATTAACCAGTTCTGTCACACGGTCTTACCATGGGATAGGGGGTAAATCTTACATATTTTTATGTATATACATATATGTCTATAATATCGGTTTGGTCACCGTAGCAGGATCTTAATGTAATTTGGATCTGGATTGGTCTCGAGATATTGTTTTAAATATTCAAACAAAGATTTCCCAAAATAATAAAGCTCTGTAGCAAATGTGTTTAACACAAACTGTGACTAAAAATCACAAGTGCGCTCTAATAAAACGTCAGGGATATAT
Source organism: Mimoniades nurscia nurscia (assembly GCA_018246595.1). Classification (NCBI taxonomy): domain Eukaryota; kingdom Metazoa; phylum Arthropoda; class Insecta; order Lepidoptera; family Hesperiidae; genus Mimoniades; species Mimoniades nurscia. The sequence goes on from DWFO01005181.1 coordinate 7,830, forward strand.
TGAGGTGGAATTATTTATGGACGTCTAATGAATGTTCCCGGAAGCAGGTTGATTTATTGGCATTGAATTATGTTACGCAAGCGCTGCACATCCTCATGGGCTATATATTTACTGGTCGTTTTTATTGTAAATTGTATATTGGTACAGTTAATGGACATACGTATTGCTTTTATCTGATAAATAGCCAATCAAAGAATGAATATGAAATCATGAGTCAATGTCTGAGTCTTGTTGTTGTTGTTCTCGTGTCTGAGTTGTGAAAATGTGGGAGTATTGCACTCCTCTATATCTACCCATTCGAAGAAATGTAGGTGTGATGTTATAAAACCTTTTTAAGTATTAACACCTATAAATTTCATTTGGTTGCGTATATTCTGTTATGGTATTTTTAAATATTTACACAATTACGTAGCCGATTGGATAAAAGGTTAGGTTACCTGGCCTTGCTGTCTGCTATGGTTAGATGTAGGGACATAATATACGTTAAATAACAATAATAACTTTTAATTTTTCAAAGAATTCCCCACAAGTAACTTGAATTAATATACAATTTTTGATATATTAAATTTCCATACATATGCGTATTTTTATTCAACATAGAACAAGCGTTTCGTCTTAAACATTATTATGTAGTCTCCAGTGACCTCAAATCGACCCGTCCTGACGACGTGTAACCAACCCTCAGTGGAACGGCTGTTTAAGGGCTCTGCAAACGGCTTGTTACTTTGTAAACGCTATACGGTCTCTCCCACGTTTAGTACACTTTAAGATCCCTATGGACGTGTCTTTTTCAGATCGTCCGAGCACTTACTGGCCGCCCAATTCGCTCTAATAGGCACACAGTTAATAGGCACACAGTTAATTCAGTAGACGGTTCTCGTATCTTCAGGGATTTTCTGATTAAAATTCCATTCGTATTTATTTCTAAGTATAATTATTTAAATTTGAAACTCCTATTTGTTAAATAAACTATTACGTCTTGCTATGTTTTTATAACATTTATTCTTTTATTTACGCTTTCACCTTGATTCAATTTATGGCATTTTCAATTTCAAATAAAGTGTATTATAATCAAAATGCTAATGGTATTGTAATCTAACATTCTTTATATTATGATTAAAAGTTACCTATATTTATAATTCAAAGCTTCATAATCAAAATGCAAAGGAACAGCGCTGATATTGAAACAGCGACTTACGGGATCAAGTCGTGAAAGTTTTTCCATTTTCATAAGGAGCACGTCTGTTGGAACGTAATTCAATTGCGTGCTCGGCTGCGAATCGAAACCGAGACTAATGTGGTAAATGGAGCGCTAATATAAAAAAAATCATTCAATGTTTTCCGAACTCGGTAGACGGTGATTTTAAAAATTTAATAGAGGACTTACCAAAATCACTAAAAAGACAAACAAAATCTCATCTGATAACCCAAAACACAGACGACTATAACATTGAGAATATTACTGTTTACATTATGCAAACGTAGATAATGTTGGTTCAAGGGCTGCTGTAACCATTTTCATCCTAACCTGGCCTAGCCCGCACCTGGCTTTTATCTCGAAATAACATCTTTAATGTTCACACGCCCGACCTAAACAATCTGCGTTAACATTAGCACGCGAAGTGTTATCTGCTAACGCCATTTATCTTTACACCGTTTTTATCTTATCCTTACATTTTACTTTCAATATTACAAGTTTATTGTTGTTCATTTTTAATATTTTAATTCGTGTTATGAGTAAATGAAATAATTAAAATACATTTGCGTAATAAAAATGTTTTGTGAAAGCAATAGAAAGAAGATGACATTTATTTCTTGCTATTAACACGTAGGTTACATAAAACAATTTAATAGTAAACAATACTGCAGTTATATTTTCCCCTTTCACTGTGTGTGTGAAGTTTTCAAAACCGGCGTGCTGGCGTACCCTTATATGATACGCTGACCTGGCGTAACTTTATATCATTAATAATACTAGTAAAAACTGTGCAATAATGACCATTAATAGCCTGTTTCCGTCCAATGTTGAATAGAAACTTCTCCATCAAAACGCTACTGAACCCGACCTACAGCTCTTGGGTTCCAGTAAAATACAATGGAAAATGCGTAATGAGGCAAAAAATAGACACCCATATGGGCTTAGCTATCAAATGGACAGTATGAAATATATAAAGGGTAAAGAGGCGAGGCCAGGTGTACGGTTTCCGTCTCAGCGGACACCAAAAGGGATTTAATGACATGCCGTATTAGTGTAGTTATTTTTCGAAACACGAGTAACGTAATATTTAACTTTGAACTTTTATTTTTAAAGATATTACTTTAAAGGTGTCATATTGTTTTTCTTGGTATGAAGTCCCTATGATCTTCTTTCTTATTTGAATTGTAAGATCAAATAAATGTAACATTGATTGTCACCCTACTTTTGCTGTAGTGTGTCTTTATTATTCGAGCGTACATATGTATGTACGAGCGTACATATATATGTATAGGTGTATTCGTAAAGTTTATATTTTTTTCTACGTTTATTAATGTTAAGCTCAGTGTCATCGTCATAATGAGCCTATCTTAGTCCACCCCTGGACATCGGTCTTCTCCAAAGAGCGCTATCGCACTCTGTCCTTGACTGCCGCATCCAGCTTCTGCCTGCAGCCTTTCGCAAATCGTCGTCCCACCTGGCTGGAGCGCATCCTATGACTAATTTATATGTCAATAATAAATAATACCTCGTTGGTCGTGTTGGTTGCAAGTGCGACTGCCAATCGGGAGGTCCTGGGTAGATTCTCGGGTTGGGCACTACTAAAAAAAACGTAACATCAATTTAGATTTTCTACTCGGAGTCTGGATATGTGCCCGATGCATGGCAATAGGCTCACCATCTATTCCATAGTGGGACGTAAACGTAACCGGT
>DWFO01005182.1:0-10736 GCA_018246595.1 Mimoniades nurscia nurscia
ACGGGTTGCCGTGAACGTCTCTGGGCGCGATGTCGCACGCGTGAGACGGGACAAAGGGCGGCGTCCGTCAAGACGCGCTGTACATTTATGTGAATTACGTTCACCTTGATGAGGCAACTGCGGGGCCGAGGCACGCACGGTAATCGCGCGGGCGATTACGTTTCGACCAGAATCGACTCACATCCGCCCCTCGATGTAATTGGTCATTCACTCCTTGCCTGACAACGCTGACGGCGCATGGGAAAACACGTGGATTCACGGTTTCTAAAGGCGTACAATGAGTCCGTATCTGAGACGAGTTTGGGCAAAAAATTGACATGTGTTTGTTCTCCTTCAGTGATTTTTCCCACATTTTATCCAATGTCAGATGTATAGTGTGAAATGTGTTTGAGATGTGGATACGAAATTTAGCGCTAAATGTATGAGTACATTGACATTATTCTACATAGATGTTACACGGCATTCATAATTAGATGCTATTTGTTTGTTGTGAAAACGGTATTCTTACTTATATGAACAATAAAAAAAATGCATTGATATTCACTTGTAACTTTACAATTGACATCTACTTCCGTAACTACGTTCATTGATACTGTCATTAGAGTTTTTAACACTATTAAATATTAAACTCTGTTTAGCTTTAAAATGTCAATATTCAAAGTAAACATGAAACTAAACGAAGCAGCAAAAACTATAAAAACAACAATGAATGCATCAAGAATATAATTGGCAGAAGATAAAATTAAAACTTCTTTTGTAAGAAGCGACTCGTCGTCCTTAGTTCAGTGACATTGAAGAACAATGAGTAATAAAACTTTATAGAATTTTCTTAGGAATCCTTATTAACTCGAACAGTAGGCAGGTACTTAATAACCCATCGGAATAACTGGATTAATACTCGTCATGTAACATTTGAATACATACTTCGTCAGAATTACAAAATTGAACACGTGATATTACAATAATAGGTATAATCGGACACCTTTTTTCTTGAATATTGGCTCGAGACGCCGCCGCGACTTTGCTGGCGTGAATTAATAAAGAAATCTTCGTGAATTTCGAAAAAGGAGTCGGACCCTGCCGTAAAAACAATGAGGTAAGCCGGTGTTCATACATATATAACATATTAAAAGTACTTATATAATTTATTAAAAATAAAAAGCAAACACACATCAACAATTAACTGTCATTACAGCCGAACAAAAACCTTGTCATCCAATATATGGTGATGAAAAGAAACCACACATTCTGCACTCTGTATACAGATATATGTAAATAGTTTAAGCTTATCTTAAGAGTTATATGGTAGTCGATACGGGCGTACAACCTTAAGGGCCTCACAGACGGCGCTGTGTCGGCGACGTTTTCGGATTGCCTGCACTGCTCTGAAAACTCTGAAAAGAGTGTGTGATGTATGCTTGTTATTTTAAACTGACATTGTTCCAGGACTGTATAGAATTTTCTAGATTTTCTTTTAATTACATCGACATGGTTTAACATTTCTTTTTGTACTGTTTTATATTGTAATCTGTATCAATTATTTTTATGTAATGTAATCTGTGATAGTTTGCTATAATATACAGCACAATATATTAATACCTACATAAGCAGTGTTAGCTTTGTCATTTAAGATTTAGCCTTTCACTCCGGGGTTCCTGGGTTCATATCCTGGTGTGCATTCTTTTACAAAAAACAGTGCTATTTAAACATTAAATATCACTTGCTTCAGCGGTGAAGGAAAACATCGTGAGGAAACCTGCACATGTTAGAGTTATCCTAACAAAAAAAATGTGTTTTAAGGTGTGTAAAGTGTGCGCACATCCTAATTTGGTCAACGTGCCAGACAATGCGTCCAGCAGGGACCAGTATCCAACAGAAGGACGATAAAAGTGTGATTATTGAATACGATAATATAGCTCCGTGTGTGAGGAGCTTTAAGTGGCGGTGTAGCGTTCATTTGTCGCGGTTAGGTCCCGCGGGATGCCGTGCACTTTTAGAGGCGCAACAATGCGTCGGCCGCGTACGAGATGTAATTAAACCGTACAAACCGGATGGCTATTCATCGTAAATGAGGTCCTCGCGGAGACGTGCGCTATTTTGCTATCTAATGGAATCACTATCGGTGTTGCCAGCACGCTCAGCCAAAACTCCAATTCGGTTACAAATGTGACACTGGGATATGAAGTTTAAACACTCATAAATGGCCTTGATTAACATATGATTTCTCTGAAAAGTGTTGTTAAACGTCACACGCGGCTTATATAACATTTTACAATATTCTATGACATGTATCATGAAGATCAACATGATTATTCTATACACTGATCGTATCGATCATAAGAAGGAACTTATCTCATTATGATGAAACTTTGCAAGCGCGACTTGATGCGTCCCAAATGATCACGCATAAGAAAGTTATTCATTACCATAACATAAAAAAAGATGAATATAAAACATAACGTTACGCCTGTAATCCCCTAAGAAGTAGGCAGATGTAGTACACTCCCACGTTTCACCAGTTACGTTTACCCACGTCCTACTATGGAATAGGTGGTGAACTTATTGCCATACACCGGGCACATATCCAGACTTTGAGCCACTATTAGAATCGAAATATGAAACGCTTGCCAAATTACGCTTTTGCTGTAAAATTGTTAAGGAATTATAGATATAACAAAATATATATCGGCTCGCATCAACACGATTGCATCCCACATGTACAAATGTACACATATGCTTTTAATCTGAATTAATACTTATATTTACTACAATCAACAGATGATTTTCCAGAGATGTTATGGTACGGATGTAACATACACACGATCACATCAATTGCTGAAACGGCGTCGTTGTTTGTATAATGATGTTATTGTCGACCAAAAGTTTAATATACTTAACATGTATTATCATTGATGCCAATAAAGATATTAATTTTTTGAGACTAAAATATTTTTTATCTGTTATCCGGCACGACATCTGACGTTGGCAACACAACGTTCAGAGTTGGATCCAGGACGCATTCCCGATTCGTTCCCTGTTGTTTTTGCAGCTAGGCACTCGCTAATGGGTACAGGTTTAGCTTTAGAGCCGGACTGATCGCTCCCGAGTTGCCCCAGCGGGCTAGCCTTTAAAAGGGACACACAGGATCCTGAATACATAGACTTTGTATTATTGTCTATGGTCTGAATCAACTATTAAAAGGTATAGACAATATAATTGTTATTAAGTGCACTTTAATCACCAAGCAAATTTAACCATTTTCTTCTCAGTACTCCTGAATTTTGGCAGTGAATGTTTTCATAACATAAAAAGTATAATGGTTTATTAAAAAAAAACAAACAAGAGAAGTAAAAGTATGTATACGAGTGGGTATATGAAATCGAAACTTAATGCATGTAAGTGACATAATGTAACATTGTATAATTTTCCACTCAAGCCGATCGCGGAGTAACTGAACATGTAAAAAGTTTGTGAAAATTTATCTTAAAGCCAAACTATTAATTATAAATTTCACGTAGCATCAATGAATAATTGTTGTGTATGAAATGTAAATTTCGCGTGATCAAGGGGCGGGAATGTGACTAAATAGCCAAATTATTGGAGCAACTTTGCTTGTGATAATTGATTTATTATCAACGGTATAGAAAGCGAAACAAAGTACACGAATAAACTTTGTCCATAAATTTTATTACATTGAAACAGATATATTTTATTATTAACGTGTATCCTGATTTATTGGACTAAAAAGTGAAGTATAAATAATTTCTGAATTATAAATGTCATAACCCAATTAAAGTGATAAATTATACGGTTATATAATTTTATTTTTCTTTAATGGTGTTATGTTTCAAAATTATTATATTATATTCTAAATTGTTATTGAAAATATTTTGTTTTTTTTAGGGGTAATATAAAATAATAGAACAATGTAACTGTTTCGAAATATTTCATTAAATTTTATTTTTACTAATTATTACCAGACAGTAATTGAGCCTTTTATACATTTTATAATTTTTTTGTTATTTAAATTTGGAGACACAATAATTTATTTTGTTTCATTCTATATCATTTATATTTTTATCATTTTAAATCGGTTATTATAGTCATAATAACATATCTTTTGATAAATTCTTAAAGCAATAGGTACTACTTACCACTACTACAATATAGGTAATTAATCTGTTACTACGAGTTCTGCAAAAATGAAATTTACATAACGGTAAGCATTGTCTCCACATTGAAAATCAAACAAAACCTGCATAAAAGGGAAAGTATAATGTTTAAAAACCGTAAAACGAAGCAATATTTATAAGAGCGTGTACAATGTAATACATATTTGTGTTCTTTACACAAATGCCATGTAAACGTAAAAAGTTGCATAATTTCCACGTTTGGGCCAGTTCGCCGTGGAGCGAATGGACTGGATATCCTTTCAACAACATATTAAGGTTATAACATTTACTTACACTTCAAAAAATTCAACTTGTCTTGACCTATACTGATGAGAATTCAAAACTAGCGTAAATTCAACACGTTCATTGTTTTTATCTTTAGAACATTGCCAGTACTCCCCGTTTCATTGAAACTTTTATAGATGTATCCTGAGATAGAACATTTTTGTGAAACTGGTATTGTATTATTACTATTTCATCACCCCAAGTTCCGTACGGGGTAAGCAGAGAGCGACGAGCGCCAGATGTCTCTACCCTTACAGATCAGACATGCTTCTTCTACACTCATGACAATATAAACACAGTAACACAACTACAGTATATGTTAATTAGAACAGTAAAAAAAATATTTCGTACCTACTTAGACGTTCCTACATACATAAGGGCAGGAAATTATAATTTTGCCGTGCAAATATGTATGTAGATTATCGTATTCCGACGTTTATTGATTTGCTTCTTGAGCAATTACTTATATTACTTCAATAATTTGTATTCGTATACAAATTAGTATATAACAAGGTAGAATCACAGTTATGACTGAGGATACAAATGTTTGTACTATTTTTATGAATGTCGTTATCGTTTTGTAATGTTACAATATATGTGTTTAAACACATGTTTATTAGGCGTAGTATCGGAATAGCGGGTCAGTCTGTTAGTAGTTAGTACTGTTTACGATACAGTGACAGTAAATTCATAATAATTTGTTTCACATTACCAAATAACTGTCTCGTAAAAAATCACACTGAAAATAAAAAGGCGCAATATAAATGGACGGGTTTTATTGCGATTGAATCGCAATTATACGTTAAAAATTTATCGATGTTTTTAAGTAGCACAATTTTTATAAAAATGTTTTTAATACATTTGTAAATTTTGCTAGCAGTGTTTGTCTCGTGTAAACAATGACATTGTGAACATTAATTCCAATCATAAATGGTTATATATTTGCGCACATCATCATCAACCTATAGCAGTCCACTGCTGGACAACTGGACATAGGCCTCCCGTAAGGGGTTATGCCCATAATCCCCACGCTGGGCATACGCGCTGGGCATTGCAGAGCACAACTTCTCGCAGCATCTACGCTACCTGCCATACCCGTTCAGGGCATTTAACTGTGCCTAGGCAGAACGCGTCGTAGAGCCATCTGCCGGCGCGGGGTCTAGTCGCCTATTACGGCTTCCTGTATCCCGGCACGAGGTCGAGTTATGTACTCTTACTCCGTCCCCGAAACGGATAATATTTACTCACATTGTATTAAAAAATTTAGCACTATAATTATTTAATACATTCTACATTCTGCGGTCAGCGAAAGTACGACCTACTGGTCTTGCAAAGTCGCATCAGAATTCTCTAATTTCCTCGCTTAACCACAGAGAATACCGCGTCCCTGCACTACGAGTACAATAACGTTTAGCGTAACATTCGGGCGATAACCGTGACAATACGGTCAATAAAACATGTGTCTCTCAAACGATTGTAATAAAAATGGCAGCTTTCTTGTAGTTAAATCTGAAGAAAGTATTTTACTCTCGTTTTCGCGTGAGGCGAATCGTTCAAGATTGTGGAACTGTTTCCATTGTACGTACACGATTTTATAAAAAAAATATATACCAAATTAAACACAGTCATGTAAACTATCAATGATTGATGATTGTGTTATTATTATTGTTAAATCGTCTAATATCGTTCACGGGGCACGTAGATTTAAAAAAAATGATCTTGTGAGGATATTCGGCTCTCTATGCCCTTCTCTAACCTGTAAATCCTTAACCTGATCAGCCGTACTTGCAACCGCTCGACGAACGAGGCAGTTATGAAGTCAGTGAAGTCAGTGCAGTCGAGTCACTGAAACATCAATTCCTCCTTGCTGAGAAATTTTCGCGTAAAATTAAGCGATTAAACTTACAACAAGGCACGTCATGACAAATCATTACAATAGACATAAAAAACAATAAACAATATTTGAAAATATTAAGAAGAATTTAGCGCAAGACGCTCTACCGTGGAACCAATATCTTAGTGACTTAAGTAAGATCATTGAACTTCGGACCGTGACTTCCTTTTTAACAGACTGACAGTGGGAAAGACTTCAGGAATTAACAGGAGCGTGGCGAGACCTTTTGTTCCTTCGCTGGAACGAAGCGACTCTTAAGTGAGCCATTACAAAGCTCATTGAATTTAACGCATATATTTGTTTATGTAATTATCTGAATAACGCCTTTGACTTAAGGAGACGTCACTTAAAATTAATTGACGCTTGTTCCACAAGTAGAATACGACGCGGCATGAGAATGAGGTGGCACTAAGGAAATATTTAACATTTTTATTGTGTAAGTAACGCTCACGCTCTATTTCGGACTTTCGTAATTTTGTATTCAGGCAAATTATTTTCAATTATTATTTGTGTAATACACCAAAATATTTTAAGTTTTACATTTAGGTACCATATTCTCCTTTTGGGCGGTGTTAATTTCATATCCATTTTAAAGCTTAAAAAAGTACAAAATTAATATGTTGTCTAACTTATATTCTAAGCAAGAATTAAGTTTGTCAAATATATCTAATGGGTAAACAAAAACATGTATTTTTTTAATAAATTGTGTTTTAAACATCGAATATTACGTGTCATAACGATGATCGTGCGGGAACCTGCATGCTTAGGTAATTCTCCATAATGTTCTCCAAGGTGTGTGAAGTTTTCCAACCCGTACTTCGCTTGCATGGTAAACGAAAGCATTAAACCTTCCCACCCCGAGAGGAGACTTCCACTTATAATAAAACCAAAAATATGACAATGATGAGCTGGTATTTGTTTTAGTATCCCATTACAAGTATCCGTCTTATAACTATGCCGCCACTCCGACAACATTTGACTTCAATGTCGACTGTGATTTTGCAACTCAAAACGCACTATAGCCACATAATGTTATTTAAAAGCAATTTTCTTATTAAGTGGGTCGTTTGTAACGAAATGTCACTGATATACTTATTTTTAGAGGTAGAATCATAGTACAACTATTTGTATATATTTCTTTATGTATTCATACATAGGTAATGAATATATAGCCAATGGCTTTGTTGTGCCTACCGTATGCTCCCACCATCACCCTGCATTGACTGGGTTGACTGGTAGAGAATGCCATCAGGCATTAAGTCTAACCTTTATAACCTAACTATAGGTAAACAATAAAAAATACATAAATAAATAAATCATTATCATCACGGCAAGTTCTTGAAAGTTTTATCTCTTTTCTCCCTATCGCATTTAGGTCATGAATGAAAGAGATATAAAATTCACATTTACAGTTACTGTAAATAAAATATTACGCATTCCTCGAAATAAATAATTTTGACCATTAAACAAAATAAAAAAAACGTATAGGACGGAAGTTTTACAGATTTATTTTACGTATGTATGTGAAAGAAGAACCATGGAAGGGGTTAAAGCCTATAAGACAATAATGGTCGTGCGTGGCTAATGATGTTGACGACATGAGGGGGTTGACAAGACGCCGAGCCGAAATACTATAATTGTCACATGATGTAATAGTTCGTCTTACTTAGTAGTTGCCATTAGTTATGTCCAGCCTTAAACCGAGATAGGTTGATGACGATAAGCCTAAAAAAAATATCATTTCTAAGTACATAATTATATTTTAACAAATTACTCAATTACACTTATAATGTTAAACCTTTAAATAATGTTGTTAAGAAAGGTACAAATTAATAAATCATGTTTTTTTAGAAAAAAACACCTACCAATTATTACTAAATATTATTCACGTAGAATTTTAATTCAAGTTGGATTAGCAAAACAAACTCTACATATTCTCTGCTCTAAACTATTAAAACGTTTTGTCAAAAGACAGCGTACCGGGCCATTGATTTTAAGCAGCAAATGGCCAGCGATGACTTTCCACAAGGGCTGGCTGGTGGGGGGCGGCGAATGCATTTTGTGTGGCGTCGCATTATGCACGTGAGTGGGTCCAATAAAGTGGCAAGTCATGTGCACTAATAAACCGAGTCCTGCTACGTCGGGCTGCGTCGCGTCATTGTACCGCAAGGGAATATCACCTTAATTACCTTTAGAAGGTAGATATGCATACTCGTATACAGATTAGGAAGAAACTTAACTTTATCGAGTCGGTACACCAAAGGCTTAATGTTTTCATTTCTTCACATTGATAATACTATTAACGTAATATGACGCCTGTAATTACCGAAGAGCTAGGCAGTGGAGTGTGGTACGTTCCCACGTTTCAGCAGTTACGTTTATGTCCCTTAATGGAATGGGTGGTGAGTTTATTTGGATACACCAGAGGCAAATTCAGACACCGAGACTAGAAGTTTCAACTAGGAATTCTAAGTTAAAAAAAGCATTATGAAGTCCCTTTAAAATTATAGCCTCATCATTAAGAAAATAGAATTGTCTTTATTGGCATGTAACTGTTATTTTACCGGATTGTTATATTATTTGCATATACCAAAAGGTATATTTTTTAAGCTATATATTTTTTTCCATTTGTAATATGCCATTTCGGTTCAGCCTATTGTACATCTATTCCTAAGGTGTATATTCCTTTTTTAAACTATATTTAGAGTGCAAACAACGTGGTGCACGGCTTTTTCATATATAAAAATACGTATACATCTAAGTGCGTAGTCCTGATAAGATTTGTATCAGGTGTTGTAAAGCAAACACCGTATCAATCCTAATACATCATGTCTGCCGGGTCATACACCTAGAGATATCTAATACTGAACAGATTCACTAATACATTAAATGTTCGAAATGATTAAGTAATTTTAGGACAATTATATGTAGTCATATTGCAATTGAATTGCAATACTGTTGCTGCTTCGCCGCTAAACAGTAAGTCTTTCTTATTATATTCAGTACTTAACGATCACCTGGTCGACCAAATTTAATATTCAAAATTGCAGTGTGTATTATAAAAGTATATTAAACATTTTGTAGATGACTTTATTTAGCTTAATACTATAAGAATAAATATTATTTTAATAAGAGTCCGCCTAAATTACATACGGTATTAAGTAATCAATTGACCTCGAGAGCTCTGATGTCTTGTCGATGGAGTGTCAGAGGCAAACTCTATAGGGAGTGTTTCATTATAGAATTGCATAGAACTAGCTGAAAGCCAAAAAGTATAGCTGCTTACATTTTATTCCAACTATGAACTGGAATTACTGCACTACAAGTCATACAATAATAAGATATACAATAATTAAATTGTTTAGGATTAAAACATTTATAGACTGTGTTTTAATATTACTTAAGTACATTTTACATACAACATGCAGTAATAGCTTAGTGGTTTGAAATTCGACCTCTCACACCGGGTGCCCGGGTTCATATCACTTGCTATAACGGTAAACTAAAACATGGTGACGAAACCTGCACACCTTAGAGGTTAAAAAAATGTTCTCTAAGGCGTGTGAAGTCTGCCAACCCGCACTTGGCTATGTGGCAGACCACGGCCTTAACCCTCTCATTATAGGAGGACACCTATGTTCCAAAAGTTGAACGATGAAAAGGTCGGATCAGAACATTTTAAAAATACATCTAGATTTTTTTGTACACAGGCAAATTTTTTGTACAAATAGTACACAGGCTGCTTATTTACTAAACATTGCGGTTTTCCATTGTATACATTCTTTAATTCTTATCTACATTATTCAAGATTCGTCATTACACAAAACTATTCCGAGATTTTAATAAAATTTTACGGATAATATCATCACTGTTAAACAGCGGTTAAGAGATACAGAATTTATAGCGTTATATTTCACAACTGATTAATGACAAACTGTTTTATATGATCGTTAAATTTAACGGGTGTCCGCAAATCGATCGTAATTCAAAAAATCAATAAAGATCAATGATTTTTAAAATCACGTGATAAATTCAATTTTATATGTTTAAGTTACGTATATTATGATAATATAAATATATAAATAGGGTCATGTACAGTCCTCGCCTTAGTTAACAAATTTTGTGGTATATTATCTCCACCTACACCGAACTTCATAGAAAGAGACATATATATTTTATGTTGATACCTGTAGAAAAAAAATTGTTACTCATCTATTTTATGATTGCATTAATTGTAGACTTTACAAATTTCACATTCCAATTTATGTATGTAAGTAATTTATTTATTCGATCAAAAACTTATTTCATCTACAGACTCTACCGCCACAGTTTTATACTGCAATAGTTTTATACTATTGCCACTGTTTACGACCATGTCAACCGTG
>DWFO01005183.1:0-10735 GCA_018246595.1 Mimoniades nurscia nurscia
GTGTGTGTGTGTGTGTGTGTGTGTGTGTGTGTGTGTGTGTGTGTGTGTGATTAAAAATGTCAGACCCTCCGACATAGCTACTGAGATTGTTATTTCCACTATTTCTTTAATGTTTTTGTTCGTACTGCGCGGAATCCCGTTCTAAATATTTTTGGGATACGAAGGAAGTCTGTCTCTTTGATTAATTGGTTGCTAAAGTACTGCAGCAAGAAGTACTGGGTCCAATCGGGTCGGGCAAGGTATTATTAAGATTTTCTAAATTAAAATACCCAGTAGTAGTTCAGAGTGTGCGCTCGTCCGCGGTGTATGGTAATAGGCTCACCCTCGTTTCTATAGGACATAAAACGTAACAGGTGATATATTAAAGTACTACACTCCTCTGCCTAAACCCTTCAAGGAGATACAAGCGTGATGTTATTCCGTATGCATTACAGAGATCTGAGTAAGTTTTTATGCTGCTCCATGTTCACTTTAATCAAAGCAAATGATTGATTGGTTACCACGACGCCAATAATCTTGTGTGATAGATAAGGGATTAGACTACTTGATTGAATATCTGGTATAGAACAGGTGATACATCAAGATGTAGATAAGACAGACCATATGAATTAACTCGCAACTCTTGTTGCGGGTTATTTCATTATTGATTATTCATTAATCTTGAGAAATATTAAAATTTGACAAATAAAACGCTTTATAACTATGAACTTCATTATTATTATTAATCTTTTTAACGTATCACTATTGGACAGGAATCGTTTTTCAGATTCAAACGTTAACGCCTTGCTGGCCAAGTGCGGGTTAGCAGACTTCACACGTCTAAGAAAACATTGTGGATGTTTGTGGAGTTGGTATGTTGAAAATCATTTGTCCCACTTACCAATCACAAATATATCATATTTAATATGTATGTATTAGTTAATTCCAGTAAGAAAGTTTTCTGATGACTAGAAGGGCTGCTGTCGAAAACAAAGAATATTGCTATTGAAATTGTCTGCAACGGAAGTCCTTATTTTGACCTACTTACGTCGGTCGTGATATAATACAAATTACATTTCAAGGTTTTGGATTTCGAAACATAGAGTTGGATCTTATTTTGGTTTTATACAAACCCAGTTTAATGGTTTAATACCGAGTGTTTTCGAGCGGTCACAAAACTTTACTGGGTCTGAACTACACACCTTTGCCTATCTCTTCGAGGGTTACAGGCGTGATGTTGCTTTAATACAGATATTAGCAACTAGTTAATTTCTGATCAATCCAACAAGCTTCACTGGGCTGCCATAGGAATGCGTCGTCGCTGACATTCCGAAATGTCTGGCATGCCATCGAGCGGATGCCGCGTTGCGGTCGATCGGAGACGCTGGGGTCACTTGGAATTTATCGCATCGTCATAATTATAGTTAGTCAATAGCTTATTTAGTATGATACCCTAGTTAGTAATATTTTATAAAATGTTAAGTGTAGGGTTGTTGGGTAGGGTTATTTGTGTTCCGTAAATACTCATACATACGTACACACCCACAAATACATATATAGAAGTAACATCACACCTGTAATCCCCGAAGAGGTAGGCAGAGGAACACAACACTCCCACGTTCCACCAGTTACTTTTACGGCCCACAATGGAATAGGTGGTGAGCCTATTGCCATACACCGGGCACATAGATATCCAGATTCCGAGTAACTACTAGAAAACACAAATACATAGGTATATAACATATATATAATATAATACAATCCTACGTGGGCATTGACATTAAAACTTGAGGCTTATGAAACTTTACCTCACAGGTGCACGTGTTCTGAATCAGAGGAAAAATTTCAGTCAACATTTTATTTATTCATTTATTTACACTGTATTGTACAACCTAAAAACTAGGTAGATTACGCAAAAGGCGGACTTGATGTCCTAAATTTAATATACTCAATTCTGGTGTACTAAGCTGATGCACTTCGCATGTGTTACTGAAATCACCCAATGAAATTCAGCGAACCTCCATTAACCGAATGAAATCTTGATATGTACATACGAGTACATCCACCGGAAGCGCTTACCGTTCTGCGCAAGGATCTTAGGCTGCTTCGAAGTCGTGTGACTTGAGTGATCTGCCAAATTATGTATATGTGGAAGCGATATTCCGATTGGTAACGAGTTAACCTTGTATTCAAAATGGTTACAAAATCCCGATGCCTAATGTCATAGATTCGATGTCGGAATGAACGTTATTTAATCCGAGATATGAATTGCTTAAAGGTAACAGCACGCTTGTAGTCCTCGAAGAGCTAGGCAGAGGAGTACCTATGTACTTCCACGTGTCACCAGTTACGTTTAATAAACAACAAATTGCTAAATACATCCTAATACCTATTTTACTATATTCGGTGTCGTAATACCCATGACCTAATCCTAGATTAAAATAGCTTGAGAAAACCACTATTTGTTATAAATTGACATCGCTATGAAAATGATTTAATTCTAAATTAAAATCGCTTACAAGATGTCCAAAATTTATTATATTAAACTTGACCTTAGATTTTTGGCCGGCGTATGGCAAATTGCCTATTGCATATATTGCATATATATACCTATTGCAGTCGTGGGACGTAAAACGTAACTGGTGGAACGTGGGAATGTTCTATATTCGACTACTTACCTCTTCGGGGATAATAGTCGTGAAGTTATGTAAATTTTATCTCGAGCGTATATGTACCTGGATTAAATGATTATGCCACGCGATGGAAAAATTCTAGATTAAAATTGCTTAACAATTCCTAATATAACACTTATTATATTTGAATTCAGCATTAACATGCTATAATCCTTCAATCAATCATTTCAATTTAATACTCGTTTTACGAGAACTATCACTTTACTGTAAGTATTTAACATATCTTATTGTCTCCATTAATCGGATCATATCCCTCGGACACGACTAAGTCCGTGCCAGGTGTATTTGCGGCCGTAATTATCTCGTTTGAATAATTATCTTCCTAATACCCGGATTGCAATATAATCTCCTCCGTAAATAGGTCTTAAGTCTTAGGGGTTAAGTGTCGGTTTTGGGTGACACATCCTAAATTTATAGTGCATAAATGTTTCATGATAAATTATGAATGCGACCTTAATAACTAGATTTTTGGAGTTTTAATTTGTTTTTTTTTTTGGGATTCTCAAATAAACTTGACTCCGATATTGAAAACTGCATTCGTGAATAACAAAGATCCGATGATTGAATAATAATCCCAATTTTATTGAAAGTGGAAACTTCACAGCTTAATCCATAGATAAATATTTATAGATACATATGTCCGATGCGGCTTCAGATTATTTTTAAAATCTTCAATTGCTTTGCTTTTTTATTTAGGATATATCAAGTGACTCGATTTAATTTTTAGAAGGATTAACATATGATCCTAAGATATAGAATATATGTAGTTCTAAATATTAGTGAAGTGAAAGAAATATTTACATATATTTTATTCCAATCTTGACATAAACTTCTTTGCACTGTTGGTGCCGCTTTTGTTATTTTATTTGGTGTTACTCGTACGTAAATTTTATCAAATAACACGTAGTTTCAAATATTATTATATATTTGCATATATGTAAATAAGTTTGACAGAATATTTGTTAATAATAAAAAGCAACTTCATAATACAATCTCTTTAACATATTTTTATTTCATTTTGTACGCCACACATTAATAGATACGAATCTATTTCAGAATATAAGATACAACTAATACAAGTTCGCTGCTAAACGGACAATTTTCTTGATTTCTTAATTTATCTTTTTTTCCTGTACAGGAAGTCATCCCCGAGAAAGTTATTTCTCGCTTCGGTTGAGTCTAATTTTTGGTTTCTCTAAAAACTCTTGCTATAAGGAGACCATTATTCGTTTTTATTCATTTTACCAGCTGATTGGCTCAAACGTAATAATTTCGCCATGTCTATTTTTTAATAACTCTATAGCTTTACCAACAAAATCAGTTTTAATAACAGTTATTTATTAATTCAATGTAATCGGTTTATTCGAAGCACATATTGACTTTGCGAGTTAAGGTCAATGGAGCTCGGTCGAATATAAATTCATTCATTCATTCATTCATTTGTGAATGAGGTGTTCACGAGAGCTCTTATCTTGACCTACCAGGCAAATAATATTTACATGCTTATTTTATATAAACCGCTTAAATATATCTTATGTAATTTTTTCACATTGGCGTTTTATTTTGTTAATACCCATTCAACAATTGTTTTGAAAGCTATTTCTTTGACATTGGAAATGGGTGGTATGGTATCGTACCAACCATTGGGGCGAGTCGGTCACCGGTCACCTAGCGATGGTCATGTTTCGGTAGAATGACCGAAAGCCTCCCTCCTACCAGGTGGTATCGTAAGGGAATAGTTGATTGTAGGTCGATTCCAAAGGATCTGATAGGGTACGGTGGCGCCGATTATAGATTGACTATGTCCAACAGTGGACTTCTAAAGGCTGATAGATGGATGGATGAATAAATTAGTTCGATTACTTCTATACATATAATTACGTTACTTTCAAAATTCCAAACACTCATATTATTCACTGTTTCACACAATACAAGCAGGCACATCCGGTACAGTCATTAAATTGTCAAAGCAATGTGAGTATTTGTACAACATATTTCACATACTATTTTTCCCAGGAAATCATTACGCATTCAGTGTAAATAACTACAGACTTCTTGTCACGTGCGCGAAAAGGGGTATTTTTATGGAATACGTAATTCTGTTTGACTTCATACGCGATGTCCATATTTGCCGAACACTCCACGTCCCACATGCAAAGAGCAATGCGTGTTTCCAATACGCGTTAATATTCAGTGCTACAAGTATAAGAATAACTTATCACTTGGAGTGATAGAGAAGAGTATTCAATTTCAAAATGTTCTCGATTTCTGTAAACATATTTATTGGAAACGCATTATTAACATCAAATAATAGAGAGCATTATGTATGTCATATTGTCGTCAAATTTAAATATTCTTGTTCTTAGCACTAACTCGAGATTACATATTTAATTTGACAAAACATTATCTGTAATATAATATGTAACGTCATAGTGCTGTGCAATGGAAACAGATTGCCTCTAACGAAACAGGTCTTAGCAAATAGAGGGAGACATCGACTGATAGAGAAATGCTCTCGAAAGCCTTTTGACGGCGAATGGGCAGACGTTGACTTCGAAAAGAAAGAAACAAAATAAGTCAGTTTCATTACATTGATGGATCCATCATCCAGTGTGATCGAAGCCGGATGCATAATGTAACATGATCTGATTAATTTCTTGTAACTGTAGAATTTTTATCAAGTAACTGCTTCGTTGGTCGAATGCTTGCGAGCGCGGCTGCCGATCGAAAAGTCCTGGGTTCAAATCCCGGACCGCGTGCTGTTGAATTTTTCTAAGTAGAATTTCTAGTCAAAATTTCTAATAGTCACTGGTTTTTTGCTCATTGTATGGCAATGGGCTCGCTCTGTGGGAGGCATCATGGCATCGTGGGGTGTAAACTTAACGGAAATAAGGGAGTGTATTACACTTTTCTGCCTGCCTCTTCGGCGTTACACGCATGATGTTACGTTTTATCAACTCATCTAATTCATATTAACCTAATGAATGGAATATATAGAACTGTAAATAAATATTGAAAATTATTCAGAGTCCATTTTAATTTGAATCAGAAATTGTGATCAGCTTTACCGACAGAGGCTTTACCAAATATATATCGAACACAAAGCTTGTGATGTCTATTTATATGACATTCCGAATGGCATCATTTGGATGACACAGCAGAATTAGTGATAGGACTTAGCAGCGCTTCCAATAATTTAGTTTAGTTACATTTATCCAAATTTAACGTGTCAGTCTAAATGGCAGTATTGACAGCAATAATAATGCCTAAAACTTTATGCAGTGTATATACATAATGTACATATATCGATATGTTTCGACATTCATGTGATTGTGTAGCTATTTAGATGAATTTAAAATTACTCATTGGTTCTACGACTAGGTTGCATGATATTTACTTAAATTTATGATGAACATAGTTTGATGAACTTTTACAATGAAGAATTATTTATTTAAATATCGTGTTCTACCTTCATTCGTTTCTTGTACTCCTGTACGACCTGTACTCGTAGGTTGTCTGGAACAGATCGCTTATCCAGCGACAAAAATGCCTTTTATACATCTAGTACTAGCTGATTCTCATTTGTATGTATAATCCTTTACATACAGGCTATAAGTAAATGATACCCTAGTATAAATTTCTGTATATTTGAATGATTAAAATTTCTGAGTGAGTTTTGAAATCTGTAGCAGTAACCATCCCATTATTTCGATATAGAAGAAAAATTTACCAAATGATATCTAAACTGATTTCAAGGCAATGGATCCGTTGAACAATATTGTTTATTTGTCACTAAAAGAATTCTCATTGTTTACAATAACAAGAACGTAACAAGTTCAATATTTACCGAAGAAATTCTCTTCATTGTCCTCTGGTCGCAGCTCGGAGTGATACAGTTATCGCAAAATGTACCCTGTGCTTAGAACAGAAACATTTGCGAAACTATTCTTTCTTATAAGTTGTACCGGATTGTTTTTGTACGCTATTCTGGCATTTTATACTTTCCACACGGCATACACTAGTTTCAGCCAAATGCAGACGTATCAAGATCCTTTAAAAGACATTGCACGTTTGAATCGTGATTATAACAAAGATTTAGAACCCGATAAGGGCCTGAAGTATATTTTATTTTGGACGCAAACAGATGTCTCCTAAATCGTTTCCTGAAGGTCAACAAGTATTTACGGAACATAGATGCGATTATGCGAACTGCTTTTTTACTACTAATAAGAACAAGTTAAAAAATGATTATAGTAATTTCGACGCCATCATATTCAACATTAGCGTCGTGAAAAATTTGAAGAAGGCTAATTTGCCTGTTGTAAGGTCACAAAGACAGAAATATATATTTTACAGCTTGGAACCATCAGTGGATTGTCCGGTTTGTAACATTAACTTTGACAATTATTTCAATTGGACATGGACATATAAACTTGATTCGGATATTGTAAGTCCATTTATTGAGGTTACCGATTTCCAAGGGAATGTTGTAGCACCAAAACTCAAGGTAAATTGGACGAACAATTTAGCTAGTTTAGGAACCGGTGAAACAGTAGCTACTCACGCTACGCAACCCAAAGAAAAAGCAATGGTTTGGAACATAGAGAATTGTAATACCAAGAATTATAGAGATGTATTCATTAGAGAATTAGAAGCCGAGTTAAGAATGAATTTTCTGGATTTTGATATTTATGGTTGTGGAAGGCCAAAATGTTCAAGAGGCGGATGCTCGGAATTAATCGAAAAGAACTACTATTTTTATTTGGCTGATGAAGAAAGTGTATCAGAAGATTATGTGACTAAAAAAGTATCTAAAGCGTATAATTATGATGCTGTACCAATTGTGTTAGGGGGAGCTGATTATCGCAAGTAATTTTCGATTTATTTTACTATATATAAATCATTTAAAGTCGCTAGTAATACATAATTATTCTTTTAAGGTATTGCGATTGTTATTTGATACTTTTATACAGGTATAGTCCTCTGTAAGTTAAATATAACGACTAAACAGTGGTGGGTATGAAGTTATAGTTAAATACTACCACCTACATGCAAAAATTTCTGAAAATGGAATTATCGCATATTCTGAAAATGGATTTACTTTCAGAAACATACTATACTCTCAAAACACATATAACTACTACATTAAATAATATTACTTTTATTCTTCCAGATTTCTACCGGATGGCTCTTACATTAAGGCTGAACCGAAATCTGCAGATCAATTGGCTGCAAAGGTGCACTACATAATCAGGAATCCGTTAGTGTACTACAGTTACTTTCGCTGGAAAAAATCTTACTCTATCCATGAAACGGAGGAGATGAAAGGCATTTGCGATCTTTGCGCCTATCTCAACGACGAGTCGAAATTTGGTAGGTTTAGCGTATATAAAGATTTTAGGAAATGGTGGTACTCTGGGCCTTTGTATGATAGATGTATTCCAAAAGGTGCTGAGAACTTGGCTGACGTTATGTCTTACATCAATAGCTCTATTCACTTGATATAAACTTTTAATAATGCATTGACAAAATCTAAATTTTTATCCCCCTTTCATAACCTCTGTAAAAAATTGTAACAAATTGTAAAAATTTCACACTGTAAAAAATTAAAAATATGCTTATAATAATATTATGCTAAAATACAAACAATACATATAAACTGGAATTTATTTTGAATGCCTTAATTTGAAAAATATTATCATATTCCTGTACCTATTGTCGTAAATTTTATCAGATCACAAAATCATGTTGGATAGACATACTATTTTATATTAATCAGTATCCATGTTTTTGTACAGAAATTGAATTTTTATTAACACTCTGTCAGAGTTTGTATTCAGTTTTTTTTCACCTTGAAGACATTCCAAACAATTGTTCTCAAAAGAGACGGTTGACATTTAAGGTGGCTTTTTGCTAAGAAGGTCGCTGTTTGCTCCCGGCTAAACTTATTATATTCTTACAAAAGCCTTTGTTTTCAACGAGGAAAAGGCTTAGCTGCAAAAGCAATTTTAACGCTCTCTGTAAACACTTAAATGGTTGCAACTTGAAATTCATAAATGTTTATAAAATAACCATTATTATTCACTAATAGTTTTTCTGTTTTAATTTTTTTATAGTAGACCCTTCTGTTAAAATTACATTAAGTTAAGAATATTCATTAAACTATTAACAGATCGTATATATTGTGAGGCCAAGTTGATCAAAATCAGATTTTATGTCCTGAGCTAAATTGTGTTTATGTTTTATTTTTCGCATTTGACAAATAGGTTTAACCAAAATGGGTAATAAATAATTGGTGTTCATTAAACTTTTTTTTGTTAATGCAGGAACAATGTTTATTAAAAAAAAAGTTTTATGCGAATATTTATTCACCATTTTATATCAATAATTTGTATCGATAGCTTTGAAAGTTTCTTTGTTAGTGTTAAATAGTTTCTAAATACTAATCATATTAAAGTTGTTTGACATAATAATTAACTTTTGGGTAAATACATAACAGCTCCATAAAGCTTAAAATATTTTTTTACCCTTGGTAATAACGACTCAACTGTGTCATTACAAGGACTTTTAACATGTGGTTTCGTTAAGAGGCAGGGATGAAACAATTTTGACCGATATTTTTAAAAGTTTCTCATATGTCGACAGCAATAATAGCCATCCGCTTGCATATTCAACGTTCCCGATCGTACTTACTCGCTCCTTCACGATGCAAATGAGTGACCTCGATTTTTATTGCCACACGCGGCAAATCAGCACAAAGCCCACTTGAAGATAAGTATGTTTGAGGAACCCATCTAATGTTTGAAGTATTCAACAGAAAATAATTTTCTCATTAAAAATTATGAGCGTTGCTCATTTATGTCTGGAATAGAGGTTTCCTTATTGTAAAATTGAAATTTAACATTCAGCTATAATTTCGATTGAAATGCTCACTGTTGCCTTTGAGCATGTGCAACACCATAAAAATCTTCAATGGTTTTGTTTCTTTCTCCGAGAGCTTTTATCATGTCTTATCTGAAGAACTCCATGTCATAGCGCGTCGAAAATAGTTTAGAAGGAAGTTCATTCCACATATTATGTAAGCATGCGTGGTAAAAACAATCGGAATCTAATCTGATGGGATAATTACAACACATTAATATCAATACAATACAATCTATAGTAAAATATTATAAAGCTGAAGAGTTCTTATGCGTTTAACTCCGCTAATATCCAAAACTACCAGTCTGATTTGAGAAATTATTTTTGTATTTTATTACAAGACCCACGAAGAATGCTATGGGTTCTAGATAGCCAATGATGCTACAAATGTTAGCTAGCTTTAAATATTGACATTTGAAAATAAAGTTGTAAGGAAAAAAAACCTACCGAAAAGCTTTATTTTCGTACGCTGGCCGAATGGATGGTGAGAGATAAATATATAAAAAATATCTATTTAAGCATATATTTATATGAGTAGGTATATGTGGTTTGTCAACTGTCTGGTTACCATACCATAAGCTCTCTTGACGCTTAGGTACTTTGGGATCAGATGGCCCTCTGTGGAAATGTCCCAAAATGTTAGTAAACGTAACATCACGCCTGTAATCACAGAAGAGTTAGGTAGAAGAATGTGAACACTGCCACGTTTCACCAGTTACGTTTACATCCCCCTATGGAATAGGTGGTGAGACTATTGCAATACATCGGGCACGCATTGCTACATTGTTCATTGCATAATAGTAACTGACTGGTAAATATTTTATATTTGAGATTGTAATATTCTTGTAGTTTATAATATGACACATTTTATGTCAGTGTCATTTCGCTTTTAAACTTGTCGTGATCATTTTTCAAACGATAGAAGAGTGGCAGCAGCGCAAGCGGTATGAACTGCTTAGCATATCGAGATCAGCTAGATAGAATATTCAAGAGCGCTTTCCTGTCGACCGTACCTATAGGTTTTGCCGCGTTCTAGAAAATTAGACATAATTTATTATGTGACAAAATATTAAAAAAAGTAACTTCACGCCTGTAATCCCCGAAGAGGTAGGCAGAGGAATGTAGAACATTCCCACGTTTCA
>DWFO01005184.1:0-10735 GCA_018246595.1 Mimoniades nurscia nurscia
TAGAATAATAGTAATTTTTATTAATATTACACTTGATACTAAAGTAAGCTTTAATGTTTCCCATGACCACGATACACGTAACTAGGTCGAAATATTGGCATAATTTTACGCTTACCTTGAGTATTCGCTAAATATGTATGAATTCCGCAATAACATATTAATAATCATAAGGTATATATTTGCCATACTTCACCAATATTCAATTTTTATATAAATGCGCGACTGTAACATTTATATGAATAGGTATTGTGAAAGGCAACATGTCTGTCTATCATTGACGTTTTCCAGACAAAACCACTGAATAAATTTATCTGAAATCGATTATGGAATAACTTAAATCTTATACGTTGCTACAGGTTAATTATAACACATTTTTTATCGTGTATAGGGATTGAAAATATTCTATGTGACTTTTCAAGGCTGTTGGGAGAACAGAGTCGCGGGGAACAGCTAGTGTTGTATAAAATATTTATATCCACGAAACAACTTTATCATATGAACACGTTAAATTTCCTTAATTTTCTGCTCCATTAATTCACACAATGATAATGTATGGTCTTATCCTCTGCCGCTTGTTCCCAGACAACCTTTATTGGGTTGTCAATGGGCCATAAAAGATTTTAATGAGATAGCCGAGGCGTTGGCGTTAGGCATTACTTCCTCGTCGGGGCCGTTCCACGAATTTATGTTCAGGATCTGGGATCAGGTTGTTTTAATGTATAACTCGTACAAAATATGATGTGGACTTGGACGTAAAGGGATGGATCCAGCTAGCAATTTCAGTACATACGTACAGTCTGCTGTCATGTATGTATTCGTATGGTATGTATTATTTATTGAAATTTTTAAGGTTCTGACCTTGTTATAGAGTGAAAAAATAATATATTAAATAAATGACTCTCGGTACAGGAAATATACGTCTCATATTTTTGTATCTAATGTTTTATGCTTACCTTGCCGATTCGTGTTACGCTCAATTTGAGGGGTCCACGGATAATTCGACCGTGTGATACACTATAGTATTACCATAAGTACTACATTCAATTTGGCTTATCATTGCTGCCGTAATGATACCCAAACCTCATTAAGGATGAAATTACATCTTTTGGATTACTTTATGTGACACATAATCCTATAGTTACCTGAAAGATACGTCTTTATTACGTGCTATTAAAATTTCCATAATATCTAAGAAGTTCGGAAATGTCTTTTATGGTATTACATTAATATTTAAATCAAATATTACCGCATATTTTGCTTTCCATTAA
Source organism: Mimoniades nurscia nurscia (assembly GCA_018246595.1). Classification (NCBI taxonomy): domain Eukaryota; kingdom Metazoa; phylum Arthropoda; class Insecta; order Lepidoptera; family Hesperiidae; genus Mimoniades; species Mimoniades nurscia. The sequence goes on from DWFO01005184.1 coordinate 1,269, forward strand.
CGCGTATCTCAAATTATTGGCGCAGAGTATAGTATGCTCTTGGCTTCATTCAAATTCCATACAACTTCCTAAACCCAAATCCCTCAAATTCATCCTAAAAAATAAATTATAAAACTGGTTGCTAACGTTACCGAATCAATTTGAAATAATCTTAAAATATTTTTGGACAACCACAAAATATACTACATAATGTTTAGTGTATTATATACTTCGACTAAAATTGTGTAGCATATTATTATAATATTCTTCTTTTATAGTCACAGTTACACGACACAATTGATATTTATTTTAATCTTCCAATCACGACTTAGTTGTAAATTAAAAATTCTTGTAAAAAATCTCGGTAATTTATAACTTTGGCATATTTCTCAAACACATGCTACATGGACAGAAATTATAACAATAATTAATAGTAAATTAATAATTAATCGTAATTTATTAAAATACATGTAATATGTAGGTACATATATGTGATTGCCTGGTTGGTTGAGTGCAGTTGCAAGCGCGACTGCAAAGAGAGCGAGCTGCATTGGATATTCGTGTCAGGAAAAGTATTATTGGATTTTTCTAGTTCAAAATTCTCAGTTGAATCATGGTGTACACATTGGTGCCCGATGTATGGCAATAGGCTTACAACCTATTCGTGGAACGTGAAACGTGGGAGCGTACTACACTCCCCTGCCTACCTTTTCGGGAAAGTACGAACATATAAAGTTAACATTATTGTCATTAATAAAAAAAAGTAACTTCACGCCTGTAATCCCCGAAGAGGTAGGCAGAGGAATGTAGAACATTTCCAAGTTTCACCGGTTACTTTTAGTCCCACGATGGAATAGGTGGTGAGACTGTAATTGACATTAATTAGTAATATAATTTCGATAATATGAATTTTTACGTGTTTTGGTTCAGTTTGTTAATGTGAACTTAGTAGGTCATACTCATTGTCAGTATGTGTTCTACTCCTAAGAACCAACATAGTATAACGGCGGTACTTCCCCGGAATAACTAAATTATATTGTACAACCTGCAATGTATACTTTCGGCTTAGGTTTGGGAACGTTGTACAAGCATTATCCTGGTTATCATGCGAAAGAATGCACAGTGCCAATAAATATTTAATGACCAAAGTTTTGTGTACAAACTTCCATAACAGTCCGATGAATTGAACGATGAACACCGTGAGTTCTAAGTTAACAGGCCTGATATCAGTAACAATATGCTAACTTTATACACATTATATATTTAGGCTGTTTCAGTATGTTTTATTGTTACTACTACCATTACTTCTACAACTTCTGCTACTTGTGCTATTGCTACTACTTCTACTATTATTGCTTCTGCTACTACAACTTCTATTGCTACTTCTACTAATACATTTAATACTGCTATTTTTACTGCTACTGAAGCTTAGCGATGTGATGGTAGAAAACAAGTAGTTAACTCAAACAAGTCAGAGCGAGGTACTATACGTATAGATTATGCAATATTTAAATAAAATACGTTTAAAATGTACCAGTCGATTGAAGTATACAAAAATTACATCAATTAATTACCGGCCTTTCAAATGACTGTTCAACGGAGCGCAGCGATCAATTAACATAATGGGGGGCGCGAGCTTGTTGCGGGAACATTTTTCCTTTTTAATATACATTTCTTTATACATATATACGACTCACATTTGGTGCTAAATTTTGTTGCTGTTCAATTACAACGAAGTAAAAGGTGACGATAGAGTGTTCAAGAAATTTATCAGATTTTTTCTCAGATTTGCCAGGTGAACAGGCCAAAGCGGTGTTTCAAATAATTCCGACAACAATTTCGTTAATTTTTTATTTAACAGTTGCTTTTCTAAAAAAAAAGAGCTGTCAGGTTCTATATTCCAGTGTATTTCTAAGGCTGAGCTTCTGCTTTCATAGTTGTATTTAGTGGCGATAAGTGATTCCGGAACTGTCCTTAGATTAACATTAATCTGTCTAAGATTAAACAGTATTCCAAATAAATCAATGTAAATAAAACTCTAGTTAAAAATATTAAGTGAGCACTGCAATGTCCGTCACAACCTCGCTGCAATCAGAAGCTCATGAAGAAGAACCTCGTATAGGTCCGAAATTGACGGGCATTTTACTCCCGAAAAAACATTCGCTGGTCAAGCCGGTTCATACATATTAATGTGTAATATTCACACAGCATTTTACAATAAAATTAAGTGAAACCTCACTAAAAAGGTCTCGTTACGGTCTATTGTTCATTGAGAATAAAAAAATTTTACCGAAATGTGTAGACTCGGTTTTTAATTTGAATAAATTTAATTTTTTCCAATTTAGTCGTCATTTGGTAGTATGTGGCATACGTGGCATTCCATGGTGGGATTTAAAAATAACTGGTGAAACTATGGAATGTACTTCACTTCTCTGACCACTTCTTTGGAGATTACTGGCGTGATGCTAATAACTACTAGATGTAGCTAATGTAACTGAGGTATTAGATGTTAGTACATCAGTTAGTAATAATTAGTACCTTTTTGTCTAAATAGACGTCGACCACAGACATGTTGCCAGAGAACAGACGACAGAGATCGTCTCATGTACAAATTAGATGCTATCTTCACCTTTTTAATCGAAATATAAATTTATTTTAATATCAATCAAACAAATCCACAGTACAAATCGGAGCAACAGTGGTACTGCTCCGGACGAACCATTTAGATACATGAAACTGCCACTGATACGAAATCATTCATAATGTATAGTTGTCTATGTTCTTCTGTTCAATGTCTTGTCCCTTAGCAATGTTATTATCGAATGAACCGATTACAGTAGCTTGAAGCGATATTACTTGGAGTTGTTATTGCTGGGTTGTTTACTTTCGTAATAGATAATGTTTCGGTGAGGCTGTCCTTCGTTGTTATCGCGAGACAAATGTCATTAATCCTATGGCCTACGAGCTTAAACTTATACAAAACATATAATTTATTTATTTTTATATAATTGATTTAACGGGCACTCACGTTAAGCACATTTATGTATGTACCTATATGTTTGGGCGATTTTATAAGCATTACGTATCGTATGATACCAGGTGTCTAAAGCAAATTTGATTCCTCACATTAGTTAAATCTTTGCTAATAATTAAAAGTAGCAATAATATATTTCATAGAAATAAAGTAATATAAATATCTCCATTTATGTACATTATAAACAGCAAGAAGATTCGCGTTTATCGCGCCTCAGCTCCATACACAGATGTATTTGATAAAATTACCTATCCGTTATGCTTATGACAAGCGTTTGTAATCGATAAGTTAATTTAATTTTGTCAGTCATCCACTCGGTGCTGTCTAAAATCCCCTTTATATTATGCTACATTTACACACGATTTCAATCCATTCGATATAAAAACGAAAAATGTTATCTAGAAAAAAAATTTAAGCGCCGAAGTAACACCAGAATATACATAATTCGTGGGCGCGAGTTATTTATTGTACATGCGGTACGTAAAAGAACGATTCGGATTTAACATCGCTCACCCTCCCTTTCGCTCTTTTCCGTCAACGTATTTCCGTCTCCTACCAGTCTATCAGTGAACATTTAAATGCAAATTCGGCTAAATTACCGCGTGCTTTATCGAAACGCTGATGGTGTTTTAGATGATTTATTTATTATACTGTCACGCGAATTTAACCTTTATTGTAATTGGAGGTTCCTTTTGGCATGACACATTTATTACGCATGTATCACCGTATTCAACAATTAATGTTAAGAAATGCGAATAAAATGATGGAAGACTGGCTATATGCTCCGTAGTGATTCTTCGTTGATCTGACGACATCCAACCTGCAAGCTCATTTACTCATTATCAATAGTCCTCTGCTGCTCTTATATGCGCGATTACGCCTCATCCTAGGTTTGCAGCACAAACTTCTACATGTAGCCTTTTGCAAATTGTCGTCCCATCTATGCTTCCTAAAATACCTTTTTCGAGCCGCGTTCTCCATTCCAAAATTTGTTTATTCTAATGACCATCGATTCTTCCGCAGATATGGCTAGCATAATGTAAATTCAGTGTGCTAATAATTTGAACTACGTGTTTCGACTTTCTGACGATCATTCTCTGTTAGTTAAATTCTTTGCGTATCGTATCTATAAGAGTGACTCAGCATACCTCATTAGATATATTGCTGAATGACTCTGAATAGGTGGATCAGCGTTTCATATGTGTCCATATTGTAATTCCGTGTTTCGTAGGATAACTGCTTGAAATTTGGATTTTTAAACACTGTGGCATTGAAAATGAGAAGACTATGTAGCTTACCAAACACTGGCCAAAAGAGCTCAATCTTTTCCTTAGCCTCCTTCTCAAAATTGACTTTATCTCACTGCAAGATCTGCAGGATGTTTACTGCGAAAAAGTAAAGAAGGTAGTCATTCACGATTACAGGTCAAGAATCACCGTGTTTATTGATTATAGCTTTTGTTTGCTAGTTCGCTACGTCTAAAAAAAATACATGCTTACGTAGGTACCTAATATTTAGAAGTACTCTTGTCTGATTATCCATATAATTTAAGAAATTTTGACTTTTTATTCAAAACTTTTCAAGAAATTTTGACTTTTTATCCAGATGTCACGTGGTTTCACTATGAAATAAGATACGGTATTTCAGTCAGACGAATACATTACCGTACCTAACTCTAACTATAAAAATTTAACACAAACAACAATACAAGGACCAAGAACCAAAGGACAAACTTTACATACGTATAAAGCGCATGCTGCAAATTCATACTGTGACCAGATTTAAGGTGCTCGTTGACTTAATGTTGTTGCCGATTATAAACATTACTTAAAGTTAAGGAATGCCGTAACACGGTCAACTTGCCGATGACTTACTGATAACGCTAAACTGCGGCTGTAGAAAAACAATTTCTGCGTCGTTGGGGTTGCTATCGTTACGACGCAATCGTTAAACTTAAATGCCTTTAAAATATTCTAACAGCCAGGACTGCCTCAAACCTCTGTTCACCATTTCACACTAGAAGCGTGTAGGCGTACCTTTAGGTTGAAATCTATGGTTACGATGAAACACTTACCAAATTTGGGACTTTAATATATTGCGACAACCTTATAAATATGATTTTATCAGCAGTATACAAGAAATTCAAAGCAATCATATCATGCAATCTCTATAGAGAACGTAACTTATGTACGATGTCTGATATGAATCGTGTTTTATCGCGAACAAGTAACTACTTTATATATTGTAACGGAGAAGTACTTCAGCCTTATAAGAAAATTGAGGATACAGAGCGAGGATATAATAACAGGTCTAACGCTACTTTATAGTTTTAGTAATAATGATATTATACACTAATCTACACCTAGTACTACATTAATCTATACACATGAATACTACACCTTTCACGATAAATGATGGTTCAAAATCTGCATGGACGTAACATTTTTACCTTCCATTATAAAATCGGTCATTGCTCCATCGACTGCAGTAGAATATTTCAGTACATCTGAGATCCATTTCCGGAATGACAGACGGGCGTGCCTGTGACGTTAACTTATTCCTGAATTGGGATTTTCGTAAAATCCCACCAAAGGCAGCCAGAAATAGTGGAGATTTCACATTTTTTTTATTTCCTTTCTTTCAATATGGTTGCAAGGTTTAAGCGAAATGAATGAAATGCACGATTCTACCCCTGATATGATAGTGGATGTCCCATAGTGAGGCACTCGTGTCAGCTTTATGATGAAATGTCTTTTATATTCATGACTCATCCGAAAATACCCCATAAGTTTGAAAATGGTCTGAATCAATTTTGTAAAATTTTTCGGTTATTGATTTATTTACAGGAAATTTAGATTTTTTAGTAATGCTTAAAATTTACAACAACATTAAACTATTGTTACCTTTTGCGAGGGAACGTCCGTCCATGAATCCAGCTAATCTTCTTTGCCTTATCCTATAATTCTAAATTCTTTATTTTCATCCTTTACATTACTTGGGGACTTGACAGGATTCTCATAAAAAGAATATTTCAGGGATCTTGTAAAGGGGGAAGAGGATTAAAAAGTATTAAAAGTTATAAAATGTCTTTTCCCACCACAGTGGAGATAAGCTGGCATATAATAAACTCTTTGTGGCCTAATGCTACGTTATCAGGAAAGTGCCTTGAAAATTATAGGACCTTGAAAGAAAATTACGAGCGTTATAATTCGGATCTGAGCTACTTAGGGCTTCTAGAATACGATAATTACATTTTCATGAATAATGTTACTGCTCCTCAGATATCAAATGTCGTTTTGAAATAAAATATGTAGAAGTGTCCATACTAAATACATTTTATGATACAATTACCACGTAGTTGCTGCCATGTTCTTAATATCTAGCCAGTGTTAAGCGGTTAGCAACGCTGTCAGGCATTAATCTGATGCTACATTACATTCACATCAAAAAAAAAGTAAAATCACGCCGGTAATCCCCGAAGACGTAGGCAGAGGAATATAGAACACTCCCACTTTATTTCCTAGCCCACAGGTAATGAGTTACATTTCTGGAAAGGACAATTATCATTTATGTGAATACCACGAATACAGGTTTGTGTAGTTGTAGAATTTTTTCGATATCTTGAGTATTATTTAGACATAATTGAATGCATGATAATGAGTATGTTTATTCTACTTTTTACTTAGTGTCCTTTGTACTTTCCCTACTTTTCGATCACATGTCGTTGTGTAATTCATTCAAATATATTATTATTATTATTATTTCATTATTGTTAAACTGCCATGAATAACCAATATGCATATTCGTACTTGGACTAGCAGATTATATTGATAATAGTTGGGTAGAATTTATTCAAAAACTCGGTACTACCGATGGCCAGTTCAAAGACCAGGACACCAAGACCGCCTTCGTTATACGTCGAATACCATTCCCTAAGAATTGCAATCTCATATCAAAGGAGCGTTCGGTTAAGGAATTCGTTCGCAAGGGTTTGGTAAGAATGGGATATGCTCGCTCGAGTATAAGAAAGGAAGGTAAGGTATTTGACTCTTATTGATACTATATAAGAGTTTGTAGTTAATTTTCAAATTTCATCCAATTTGTGTCAATCTAAATGTGACCGTTGTTCAAGTTTGTCTATTGTTTATAATATTATAAGTTTGAGATAGACTTGAAGTAAAGTCGGTCATGGTTCTTACCCAAACGACAAATGGTTTCCATAATGCTTCGAAATTTATCAACTAGGGATTGCAATTTAATATCAAAGGAGTCTCATAAAGGAATTCTTACTCGCTTCAGTTCCACAAGAATGGGGTGCGCTGGCTTGAGGACACGTCGACGGGGTATGGAATTCGATCGTAGTTAGATCCTCTCCTAATCGGCTTTAGGATATTATAAAATATTTTATTTACTCAAAATTGTTTACTCAGGATTAAAACTAGAATAACCTCACTATATCCAACTATGTATATTACCTTCTAATACGTTTTCCGCAGTGCTATTGGTAAAAGATTTTAACATGCTTTTAACATGGTTGCTTCAGTAGTAGCGTATTTCTAATTTTATTAGGGAAAATTTTTAGAATTGAAATTTAGAATTGACTGCCTCGCTTCTTTGGTTGTGTTGGTTACAAAAGCTACTGCCTAACGGGAGGTCCTGAGTTCGACTCCCGGGTCGAGCACTACTAAATTTTCTAATTTAGATATTCTAGTAGTGGCCTGGAGTCTGGATATGTGTCCGGTGTATGGCAACAGGCACATAACCTATTCCATAGTGGGACGTAAAAGTAACTGGTAGAACGTGGGAGTGTTCTACATTCCTCTGCCTACCTCTTCGGGGATTACAGGCGTGATGTTACTTTTTTTTTTTAAATTTTGTGTTGGTTGCAAGTGCGTCTGCCGCTCGCGAGGTCCTATATTCAAATCCTGAGTTAGGCACTATTGGATTTTTCTTACTCAGATTATCTAGTAGTGGCTAGGAGTTTGGATATGTGCCCGGTTTATGACAATTGGCTCACCACCTATTTCATAGCTGGAGAAAAACGTAACTGGTAGAATGTACTGACCTCCCTTTCTTACCTGGCGTGATGTTACGTTAAGTTCACAGTAACAAAAATTTTAAAATAAGACAAAATTATAGAGTGTTTCAATAAAAGTAACGTCTACAATTTAAAAATAACTATGTATTTTTAAAGAGTCTAAATGTATATATATGGCAATATCCCTGATTAATAAATCCATCAATAATCATGGCGAGCGGCACCAAGTAATAATTATTCAACAAGGTAAGAGAGTTTATGGAAATTTTCTTTTAAATAAAGTTGTAATTAAACTCTTGTGGTTACCGTCCGCTTCTTGAATGTTAGGCCGCTGGTAGTAAATGTTCACCAGCATATCTACAGAAAGGGAAGGCTTATTGTATAGCAAGATTAAATTAACTAGGTGGGATATCAGATAGCTGTCGAGTAAAGTAGGACAAGATAATTACCGCAAAATCCTTGGTTGTTCATTTCATTCTCTCATCAATAGGAACCCATGTACACGGCGGTATCGTTTCAATCAACACGCCATAATCAGAGCGGGTGGGGCCATCGATCAAAACGTAATTGATGCGTCAAAAGCAGCCCGTCTTATTGTGTGCGCAACTAAGGAAAATAACTAGGGGCCTGGGTATTGTTACGTAATTTATTACATGTTGTCACACGTAGGTACTGTTAAAGACTAAGGGTACTTTTAGATATACTTATGTTTTGGACTTCCGATAACATATTACAGCTGTTATTAGCTCGAAATTTAAGACAGTTATTCTTGATTCGAATTGTTATCAATGCAATTGTTCAGATATGTCAAGTGGCCATAATTGTGTGAGTAATTAGCTTAAAGTTGTCTTCTTATCTCTGTTAAAGTTATAAGGTCTACGTTGGAGTAAGGTTAAATGTTACATAAGTAAATGACAAATAGTAATAATTATGATCTTGTATTTATCCTCGTGTTTTATAATTAATTACGGGAACATCTAATTAAAATATTCGTTAGATTAACATTCGGTCCAGTTACTGAATTTATTGAATTGATTTGTTTTAAACAATTTACAAACGGTTATCTGCTATAAAATGATCAAAATAAAGTAAAAAATGTAAGAACACGCTTGTAATCCCCGAAACGGTAGGCAGAGGAATGTAGAACACTTCCACGTTTTACTGGTTACGTTTACGTCCCACAATGGAATAGGTGGTGAGCCTATTGTCATACACCGAGCACACTATATCTAGACTATCTATCTAGACTCTGAGCCAGTACTAGAGAATCTAAATTAAATAAAAATGTAGTGCCCCACCCGGGAATTGAACCCAGGACCTCCCGCTCAGCAGTCGCACTTGCAACCAACACGACCAATGAGGCAGTCACACGACCAAAGAGGCAGTCAAAATAACTGGTCGGTATGTTTTCTAATT
>DWFO01005185.1:0-10734 GCA_018246595.1 Mimoniades nurscia nurscia
CACCCGCGAAGCCCCACTTGGGGCGACAGAAGAGAGGAGGCAACTCTCTCCTGCGCCCCGGCTGCTCTTGGTCTGGTCCCTCGCTCCAAGCCACTGCCAATGATCACGTTTTATTCAATTTTGTTGAGATTGTTTCTTATCAGATTGGTATTCCTATTCGTGGATGTACCTGCCTCTTTCCTGTATCTTGATGTTGTGATGGAGCGCTCCGCACGCCCAGGGCACGAGATCTTCAGCAGCGTGCCGGAGGGCGAGGTGGACAAGGAGTACTAGGCCTTCAAGCAGCACGCGGACGTCATCCACCTGGCGCTCGACTCCACGCAGCTCACCGAGAGCACCAGCGTGGCTGGTATATGAAATGCACCATAATACTGTAATCTCCGAACAGCCACGCAGAGGAGTATATCATATTCCCACGCTTCACCAGTTACAGATACTTCGAACTGTAGAATAAGTGGCGAGTCTATTGTCATACAGCGCGCGTAAATCCTGACTCCGAATTGCTACTATGATATCTAAGTTAGAAAAATCCAATATAGCACTCGACCTGGACTGAACCCAGGAACTCTCAGGTTAAATAGCGTATGTATTAAATAGCGTAAGATTATATTAGATTCTTGGCTAAAGTTAATGTAGGCGAAATTATTGATAATTGTTAAACTTGTCATTTATCGACTCTAGGCGTCTCTCGAGCGCGCTATGTTATGGGAAAAAAGCGCCAAACATTTGACGTACAGGAAGTGATTTATTTAATTGAAATACTAAATCCTATACCAATTTTTTTAGTGTTACCTTAGTTGAGTTTTTTCTTAAACTGTACCCATTTATTCAATATCATCAGTGACCGCCATGATCTTATCTGCGGTAGATAACGTAATTTATAGCCGCGGTAGGTTTTCGCACTGGATATATTTCTGGAAGAAACCTATTAAGATTATTTATGACTAATGTGGATGGCGACTGGCTATGATTATCATGCACAGCTAATATGTAATATAACCTCCTACAAATTTGTATTAGCTTTCTATGTTTAATCATTGATTGATTTATCTTTACTGACTCGTTTTGACTGCCTCGTTGGTATTGTTGGTTGCAAGTGCGACTGCCGATCGAGCGGTCCCGCGTTCGATTCCCGGATCGGGCATTACTAAATTTTTACAATTTAGATTTTCTAGTAGTGGCTCAGAGTCTGGATACGTGCCCGGTGTATGGCAATACTCACCATCTATTCCATAGTGGGACGTAAACGTAGTTGAAACGCTTCCGCGTTCTATATTCCTCTGCCTACCTCTTCGGGGGATAACAGGCGTGATGTTACGTGTACTTTCAAACTATGTGATATTTATTTACCAAGTATTTATTTTGCCCTCTCTGTGTCGCGACTTCTCTGTGTAACAGGTTGTTACGAGGTATTTAAGCATTGTGTGTTTGTACAAAGAAAACTAAAATTAAAACTGTAACTTAGTAGAACTCCTGTGTAACACATTCGACTAATTCGAATAGTCCTTTGAAGCTCCTTAAAAGACTCGTACAGTCCTCTGAAGCCACGACAATATACATTCTTATAACGTCTCATTCACGGATACTGTAAAGTACAGTTAAGAAATCTAGAGTAAAATCTTTACGTACATACATATTTTCACGCCAGGTGCCACACGGGTTAGACAGAGAGCACTGCGTGCCATATACCTCTATCCTTACAATCTTATCCTGTGGTACTGAAAGAAAATGAAGATTTTATATTTTGCTACATATAATTGGGTTACTGTAAAAATTTTGACAATGGAAAAAAACAATTGTAACTGTCTCCCGTCAAGTCGTGACAAATAATGAAAATGGTTTACATTACGAGGCATTGGTTTTCTTTTGTATATTCTATAAACTTTCTCTCGTTCTTCCTTGAATAAAATGAACTCAATATCAAACAGTTTCTGATGATACGTTTTCCAGTCTGACCGCTTAGAATTATGGGACAAATAAGATTAAATTATTTATTTAACGGGTAATTCACATACGTTTTTCTAGTAAGCGTGACTAGGCAGCACGAACGTAACAAATATAATCCAGCCTCTGTTTCTTGGACATCCAAAACGAGGTCAAGTAGCAGATTACCGCGCGTTACAATGACGCCCTCCTTACTTGCCATGTACCTAATTGTCACCTTGATCATCTGCAACTGGAACTCTTGCCAGTTCTCATATTTACGTCTCTAAGACGAACATAGGTAAATATTATTTACGCTTAAACTTAATATTATTATTAGTTCGCTCACAGAAGAGTGAAGACTTCGAATCTGCCTTGTGTATATAAAGTGTAAATATTGAACGTAAAAAAACTTGTGAGGTCTGTAAGGGTAGAGCATATATATCTATAAGGCGGTAGCATCAAGTACTGAATAAGTACAAGATGCTACTGCCTAACCCGTGAGGAAGTTGGCGTGATATTAATAAGTAAGATATAATAAAAATAATATTAAGTACCGTATCCATTAGCTACTTCAAAAAGTAGTCTCAGGCTTTTTTATCGTTCAGATAATCTTTTATTGTATAAACTTATTACATATTAACAAAGCTTCGTATACAAACTTCACTTATCTGAGCGTCGGGTGAAAGTTGAAGCGTCGTTACAAAGCGCCTTTTGTGGCTTTAAGCTTCTACCGGGAACTTGTAGCGACGCTGTGAGTCTGACCCGTTTAATATCTGTGACACTTAAACTCGAAAAGTTGTATTAAGTAAGACACTTATATTCTTCTATTAAGACTTTAGCATGGCTCCAAATCCGTATAAAGACTTTAATGTAAATTTATAAAGATCTTATTCGATCTTATCTTATAGAGATATTTGGCACTCTGTGCTCTCTGCCTACCCCGCAAGGGACCTGGCGTGAAGATATGTATGTATGTATGTATGTATCTTATTCGAATCATCATTATTAATTTTAACCATTCCGTAAAGGTATTGTGTTTCGTGTATTCTGTGGGAGTGTACTACATTCCTTTGCCTACCTCATTGGTAATTACAGATGTAAAGATACATTTTTTTTTTGTTTTTTCTCATTCTGTAAAGGATGCAATATTAAATTTATTGTTCATACTGAACATAGATACCCAGCCCATATACAGACTCTGAGCCACTACTATAAAATCTAAATTAGAAAAACGTATTAATGCGCGACACGGAATTAGAACCCAGAACCTCCCGATCGCAGACGCGCTTGCAACCAACACCACCAACGACGCAATCAACGTAATATTACAAGCAATTATTTATGAACAAGTTTTAACCTAACATAACAATTGGTGAAACGTGGATACATAATGTATATTTACTATAGATACATATATACTATAGATACATAATGTATATTTCTGCTAACACCTTCGCGAAAATACGGGCGTGATGTTACTATTTTTATTTTACACACCTACAACGTTATCATATTATTTTAAGTGAAACGAAACTAGATTGAGGCGCATAATAAATTAAAGTCAATAAAATTATTTAATACATTTACTTATGTACAACCGAACGTGTATTATAAGGACCCTAACTGAATTGATTACAAATGAAATAAAATTTATTTAAATGAATAAGAAATTCGTTTTCGAACTTTCAAATTCGGGTCAGAGCATCCCTTTGTAGTGCCTGGGAAATGTGGAAAAGTAATAAACATGCAAATTATGAGGACCTCTTCTTATTAGGAGTTTTTCCATTAAATTAATTTATTTGAGTGCTCGAGGATACTATAAGTTCGATTATTTTTGGGACGATCATTTAGTGTTTACGACCACGATTTTTATTACGATAGAATATAAAACGGTTTAATGAAACCACCAATGGTTTTCTGTTCAATATTCGAAAACCAATCGCTATAAATATTGCTTCAGCGAAGCAGCAAATCAGTGTTACTCCAATTTCGTTTAATGATTTGAAGATTTCTTACGGCTTAAATACCGTTATGGAGAATTCTAATTATTTTAGGTTTGTTTACGATGTTTCTGTTCATCGTTGATATTATGAATTAAACCCAACATTTACGCCTATAATCCCTGAAGAGGTAGGCAGAGTGCTGTACACTCCCACGTTTCACCGATTACCTCTAAGTCCCGCTATGAAATAGAATCCCGGTGTGAATAATGAATAATAATAACAATATACATATATTCCAGAAAAATTGATTTCTCTCATATTTTCTAATCAAAATCGATTCTGTGCTAATGTATCTTGATGTTAATAACACGTCGTAACATCAAGTGTCTTTACGATACTTTTTCGAATCAAATTGAGATGCGTCGCCCACTTGCATGAACATGCCGTACTTTGCCATCGAACGGCCGTATGTGGAGATGTCCTAAAACAATTGAATTATGTAGGGTTCTCCAGTAAAAAAAGTCGCGTATAAAGACTTATGCAATAGAAAGAATCGCGAAACGTAATAGAATGAATTGTTGAAGGCTTTTCAGACGAACTAACCGAATATCCAGTTATCCGCCATCAGGGCTCCGAAGGGTTCCGTTGACAGAATTATTTATATATGTCTCGGTGTGATTGAGCGACACGAGTGGATTGTAATTTGAGTGATAGGAGCGAGGCAACTTGCTCATTCGAGTTCGTTTATCAAGATCTTATTAATGTTGAGTGCGTGTATCATTTTGTGGAAAATATATTGTTTTTTTTTAATTTTCCTCTACTATGTGTATAGTAATGCCGCACTACATTCGTCTTTATTCTCGCGAAATCGGCGTGAATTTATCAGACGAATGTAAACGAGTCAAGTCTGAATTATAAATAAATAAATTGTTTAACTCTCCGTTGTTTGATGCAAATCTCGACCGTAACATAGTGTATTAGTAGTATACTTGGCAATAGACTTCATCGACTTTCAAGAACGTGATAGAGAGTTCTAGACACACAAAATTTACTTTAGACGTTTCTTTCACAGAACCTTTTTTCTAGAAGTAAAACTGTGAAAGTGCCATTAAATTTCTGAATATCACTGCATACGATTTTCCATATTACAGAATCTAAATGTTACAAACTAAATAATCTTTTACAAGTTTTTTATCATTCGATGTCCCAATGTTTTGCCTCGAAAGCAATATATTTGGGAGGAAACTCAAAACCATTTTCCTTCTCAGATACGATATTTGATGAGGAAATGGCAAGATAGACAATATATCTATACGGAAACGGAATTACGGATTTTATGTTTGAGTCCTATATACTTATACATATCTGTATGTACGATTATAAAATAGTAGTCGATATTGGCTTAACGTGGTACTAAGACGAAAAAAATTAAAAAATTCATGCTTAGTTCGTTTTTATGAGAGTCGCCAACATTATTGTGAACATACGGGCTGTCGCCAGGTTGTCAAGGTCTTTTATCTTTACAAACCGGACGTGCTTCATCTGCATCAGCACCAAAAATCACTAAATAAATACACATATGTATGCATATACCTATCTTATAACAAATTACGTGCTTCATATTGAATTTTGTATAGGTATGTATATTTCTAAGTGTTTGCAATATTAATCAATTTCATTGGAGACCAAGTCACCCCATGCTGAGTTTTAATGAAGCTGCGACGCGTCAACTCCGCACAACGTATCGTAATTGTCGTCGTCTTAAGAAGTTTTTGCCGCACGAGCCACGTGAACGTAACATTTTAATCATTATTAAAGACGCCGCCCTCGTAAATGTTTTCGGGGGTTTTAGTTTGTAATACGATTAAGATGTGTGCTGGCTTATAAGCATATAAAAATAAATTGGATGTACATTATGTGACTCTGTCAAGAGTGGACAAATTGTTAGTCTGTTGAGAGTTGTAAATAGTACCAATTGTAATTTAACGCTTGGAAATTAGAAAACATAACTTCACGCTTGTAATCTCCAAAGGAGTGTAGCAAAAGCCCAAGCTCTCATTAAACTACTAGGCACACTATCAGTATTATTGTCCAATCTAAATCTAAATGTAATCTAATGTAAAATCTAAATTAGAAAATTTTGTAGTGTTCGCCCCGGCAATCGAACCCGGGACCTCCCGATCGGCCGTCGCACTTGCAACAAACACGAATAACGGGGCAGTCTATTGATATACGATTATTAAAACAATATACAGTTTACACAACCTTTCGTTGGCATCACATGCGTTGTTAATGAATACTATAATAGATGCGCAGAGCTAAAGAACGTGCTCAGTAGTTTGTTATTAGATAAGCCCAGTCCCAGCAGTGGACGGGAATATTCCCGTCAGCATATGCTGATGGTGATGATGATGATATTACACAAATAAAAATTATTATACATTGACTACATCGTTGGCTTAATGATTGCAAAGGATTGCAAGCAATCCTGGATGTATACAATCTTCTTGGTCATACCCGCATTACTTGAGGACCGTCGTAGCATCCATCAGCTTTATCATCTAAATCCAGTCTCGAAATGTCTGGTTGAATCAGCCATTTATTCATTTCTTCACTGTTGTAAAAATTAAATGAAGGTCTAATAGAAGAAGTTCTAATAGAATCTTTATTTTGTAATTAAATTTTCCATTATCCAACCCCAGGTAGCTAACGAAAAGACGCGGGAGGTTGTAATATACTACAAAGACTGAACGAATCCAGACAAACAGTTATTAAAACGACATTAAGGATCAGCAATGTAAATAAGCGCACGAAAATTAAATTAATGAATGAGAATAGTACATCTTTGTATTTACATAGATACGATTACGTAGATATTATTGTACACCCTTTTAAACTGTACATCGTCTGCCAGAGACCAGTGTAATAGGGATAAGACCTCCTAATATTACTACCACGCCATCTCGTGTTCCTATATTGTTTTAATTCTCCGTGGGGTCCAATAAAATGTCATTGTATTGCATTGTACTGTACCATTAATACATGTAGTGTGTGTAAGAGCATGTATATGGGTATACATATTTACATAATATTGGTATACATATGTATAGCCAACAGTGTGTATGAGTTCATTCGTATGTATGTGTGTATATTTTATAGTACATTTTTACATCGTTCGTAGAATAAATCCATTAAAGAAGCGAAGACAGATCATACAAGAGCACGTTCAGAATGTGGAACAATTAGCGCAAACCGAAGCTCCCCGAAGCTTCGAACTGTCACTATCGGTTAAAACTTTATAAACAGGAAGTTGCTGACAGCGTGCAGACGTCGAAACGTTCTGGAAGGTATATTAGTTTGTGTGTGGTGCAACGCTTCGTTGCCGATACGCGCTCGGAATAGTTTAATAGGAGTAGAATCGGAAACATTAAGATAGCGGACCCACTAATGCATTTGTGATAACTTGCAGAGGTTAACTAGGCACCTCGCTATGATGACCTCATAGTGAGGTAACGACGCATCGCAGGCGGGACCTGTAGGCATTGGTATACGGAATCAAATGGCGGAAATAGATACGCATTCTTAGAAGTGCTGACCTGATTCCCCCGTATTGTAATGTAATAGCCGTTGGAACCCTGAATATATTTATTACGATAACGCCACACCGAATATTAAAACATGCGTTTGTTCAATATTTTTTATCAAAAAGTACATTTATTTATTTACTAGGCCACGCGTCAGCCTTCATTAGGTATTATAACTCATCGTATAAAAGTTTTACTTCTAAATTGTATTCCTAACTTATGTGTATAAATAAGGCTTAATACGCAGCCGCATAGTTACCATAGCACATGTTCCGCTCACTTTAGAATCAGATGGCGCTATTGGGAAGGTGTCCCAAAATATTTCCTAATTGAGATACCCTGAATGATGACCAACGTGGGCATAGACCTCGACGAGTATAGACGCACGCACGCCGAGAGGACGTACCTAAACGAATTATTCAAATTGCAGCCGGGCCAAACCCCAAGCCCTTTGATCGGCGGAGCGGCATAGCGACCATGGCACGAACGGACGACACTGGGAGCCCTCGATAATTACACAAACGCACGTCTCACATGTCAAACTGGCTCGTTATTGATACCAAAAGAATTCGCGTTAATTATAACCTATTAAACACAATAGCCGTCAGCTTGCAAATAAACATAAGTATTTTTGTATACAAAAGTTAACTCATTGGACGTCCTTATGAGATGGAGGGGCTTTATAAAATTACTTTGAGAACCTACAGGTGGACTGAAACTAAACATATTCACAGGATACGATCTTAGCACTTCGCCTCTTCAACTTTGAGTAAGCGATACTCACGCTTCTCTATGACAGATACCTACTAAAGAGTAAGTAACAAAGTATAAGTAAATAAAAAAAGTCTATACACAACAATATATACAACATCTATACACTCCCAAATTTTGCCAGTTACCTTTACGTACCACTATGCAATAGGCGGGGGACTATATGCTCCAGGCACATATTCAACTCCGAGCTACTACTAGAAAACCTAAGATAAAAAAATTTATTCATATATGTATGACAAATTTAATAATATATGTATGTATATTACTATTAATATTGCATGAAAGTCTGTTACCAAATTATCGAATGATCGAAACTTATCAGTCGCGAAAAGTAACAAGACAAAATCCTGAACAACGCGTTACCTCACAGAGTTACTAGTATCAAAACTCGCCGCGTTATAGGTCAATGTCAATTATAAGTCAACATAACGTTACATTGACCTCTACCTGTAAAGTTACATCCCTCACGTCAGCAACCAACAATAGAATAGTCGATGAGTAACATAATATGTTTAATTTGAGGTGTAATAATAATTAAGTTCTATTTCCTAGAAGTATCTGGAACCGGCATGTGGCATGTGCATGTTTGAAGTGAGTAATGAATGGGGAAGCGTGGCCGGTCTATTAGAATGTCTATCTCTGGAACTCGGTACTCTCTTTCTACCCCACAAGGGAATTTGCATGAACATATATGTATGTAGATATTTCTCACATTGCATTATGGTAATAGGTTTACACTCTAATCCGTTATGATGTTACAGATATGATGTTACACCATCAGGGTAGAATGAAATAAACGGAGCCTACCTACAAGTTACCAAGAAATTATTATCCCAGACATCCATATAAGGCGTGTTTACAAATCTCTAATAATCATATTTGAACTATGACAATATTTAGTTGTACGAGATCTGATACGAATGGTCAACTGGGTTATGGAACATTTTTTTTTAATAACATAAACGTAACGTAATATCACGCCCGTAAACCCCAAGAGGCAGGCAAAAGAGTGCAGTTTAATCCCACATTTAACCAGTATAAACATAAACCAATTCTGTAATATAAACGAAAGTGTAATGTCCTTCCACGTGTCTCATTTATAAGTTGTCTGAAATACGTCCAAAATGGGGATAGGCAGTGTATGAAGGTGTTATGTTCAGGGGGTAGGCAGCCATCGAAATGTATGTAGGTACGACATCTTCATTCACTCATGTCATTTTTAATTTGTATTGTCACTAAAACTAAAAATGTTGACAGTTTAGTGACGCGACATAAATTGTGTATTTAATGTGTCACTCGAAAGAGGTTTAAACTGTCCTTGCCGAACAGCTGGATCTAGATTTATTTTGTTCTCCAACAATTAAACACTGTATTACGTTGTTAAACTGAAATCCGACGTTAAAATCACTTTTCGAAACTTGTATTTTCTGAAGTTGATTTGGTTATACTGAGAAAGAGTGGTCATGTACTTATTTCAGCTTACAAGTTTTTGACTTTAATTCGAACCCTTGACCTACTAAATGGAAAATAAAACCTAAAGCACGACCCCATCACTAGTTACTACTTACCTATATTAAATTAATTATACAAATATTTGCATCGGTACGACTTTTGCGTAATAAAATTGAAGTTCTAGAATTGAACAAACCATTAAAATATGTATAACATTTTAGTTATTCGAGAATCTTTTTCTGCCCTCAATTCCAAATTAAGAAATTCTTAACGTATTTCTATCACGTTCGAGACCTATGTCCTCGTAAATTGCTTTACAGCCGAATTTTTAAATTCTTTCAATGAAAGTAACATAAGAATCCAAGTTTAATTATCTTTTACATTTTCAGTTTTAAATTAGATATACACATGCGGAGTACATTTAATGCATACACTTAACTTGATATGTTGATGGCCACTGAAGGCTGGATGCGGCATGCCGAATACAGGGTGAGACAGTGGCCATTAGGGAAGGTCTATGCCCAACAGTGGACTGAGGGATGATGATGATAAGGATAATGGTGATGATGATCATAATTTCGTATTATGCATCAACCAACCAACATGACCAACTGCTTCGCTGCTCGTGTTGGTTGCAAGTGCGACTGCCGATCGAGAGGTCCTGGTAGTGGCTCGGAGTCTGGATATGTGCCCGGTGTATGGCAATAGGCTCACCACCTATTTCATAGTGAATGGTGAAACGTGGGAGTATACTACACTTTTCTGTCTATCTTCAGTGATTACACGCGTGATGTTACATGGGTAATTATTTAACCACAGTATAATGTTCAATAGTCACACGGAAATAGAGATGAACGTCTTAACGTTTCAAGTCACGTGTATTTAAATCCACAACCTCCTCAATTAAATCTGGATGGGAATGGAACCCAGAATCCCGGCTCATTACTCACTCACTAAAAACTTAACCAACAGGCCCGTCAACTTAAGTTTGTTCAATTCGCTACATTATTGATTACGTCTCCGACGGATCCCACTAATTTACTCTCTGAAAAGTT
>DWFO01005186.1:0-10734 GCA_018246595.1 Mimoniades nurscia nurscia
ACCGCCATCCTTACCCCCATTCAATGTAGACGACTGTCTGTCCCATCTGAAAACTTGGTACCTATTATCTAAAAATTCTTCTGTAAAAATAGTATCGTTAAGCCAAGTTTCAGTTAAGACTATAATTTGATAATCACATGATAGAACATTTTTATAGATATCCTGCAATTTACTACGCATTCCTCTAACATTTTGGTAGTAAATATTTAAATCATTAAACATAATAAAATTCTTAAATATGTTTCTAGTCGTTAAAACCTCTATAAGTGGGTAAGTTAAGAGTAATAACTATAACAATAATTACAACAATAATAATGTAGTTTAGAAATACTATAACTATTTTAAAGTTTATCTAGGTAGTCTGTATGGGTAATGACAAGTGCGGGTGACGATTCATCTTTTCGCACAAAGATTTTGCCGTTACGTATCCAAACGAATTTATAATGTTTCTCCTTGGCTCGGATTCTGGTTGCTGCATGTAGAATTTTATTCGAGGGAGTGAGGTGTTCACATACGTACACTGGTCTCTCAGTGTCTCCGTAACCTAAAAGCTTTGTGTTAAGCTTTTGCTTAGGATTTGATTTATTGTAAGTTAATACTGAAGCCAGTAGGTTATCCCTTTTTAATTTGTTCGATAGTTTGCAAACAACCGTTCTAGGCAATTTTGACGACGAATTCATTTTCTGAACTCTATTACAAGACAGGATGTCATTTTCAGATATAGGAAAGGATACGACCTTACAAAGTTGAGTAATAGTTTTAACGAGATTTTCTTGGCGATGTTCTGGTAAGCAATGTATTTCCAAGTTGCTTTGACGAGCGTCCTGTTCAACCTGTGATAATCTTGTTTCCAGGTCTTTTATTTTGTTCTTCAAGGTAATGTTCTCCGTTTCCAGTTGCTTTGAGTTCTCCATGCAAAATTTAGTATCTGTAATAACTTTATCAAACTGCAAATGTATGTAAGCTATGGATTCCTGAAATTCTTGTAGTTGATTCGTGATCCTTACAAATTCCTCGTCAAAAACATCCCGTATAGCAGCTCTAACTTCCTTCCGCAAAAGGGATGTAATTTCTGAACGCAAACCGTACTCCTGAGAAACGCTCGAGGATTCCAATTTGTTAGTTGAGGTATTTGGACGCCTGACTGTAATATTCTGAGCATCGCTCTCAGAATTTTCCTCCGAATTTATTGCCATCTTGACCGGAGTGGAGTCAAAATTTCCTTCTCTGCGTTGGATCGAAAGAAGATGTATGGAGCAGTCAGGTCAATTCCAATTCTTTTGTTTTTTATAGTTGTCTGCGGTAAGGTTAACGCATAAATAATGAAAGTGTTTGCAACATGCTGATTGCGAACAAGAAATCTTTTCCGAATTTTTGACTATCTTCTTACAACCATGACAGTTAGACATTGTTATTTTTCTTAATAATTCACGTAAAAAAAGAAAATTAAAAAACAAAAAAAAAAATATAAGCGGGGTTCGAACTCGGGACTTCGGAGACGTTCACTTGGAAAAGAGAATTTGCGCCGCTACGCCAAGGAAACAACGGGAACTGATGTTCAATATTGGTACCGTTATTGCTTCATTGGATCATAGTTATTTATATATATGTATAATAGAGTTTGAAATGTTCATAGCATTATTCGCACTAGCCACTACCCTCACTGTTATAAAACTAAAATAATTTTAGACACATAGTTTTCTAAAATTTGTTGGTATTTTAGTTCTGAATCACTTTGAAAATTAGTTCACAGTTTAGAAAACAATTTTAAGAACACATTAATATCAATTTCTTTATAGAAACTGTACTTTAAACCACTGTTAACCACTAAACAAAAGGTTTTTAGCAATACGTGACTGATTATGACGAATACCCAAGTTAATATATGGATATATGGACCCAAGTTATGGACCCAAGTTAATATATTTGGATAAATATTAAAAAAAAGTCTTGCTTTTTTAAATAAATTTTATAATTACAAAGTATTGTGTTAAATTTATATCTAATACACAAACCACAGCTCGGCACAAAAGTTACCGAGGAGTTAAGCTTAGCAATTTAATCGAACGATTCGAAATTTTGAACTGTACAGTTCATGACCTGCAGTTAAACTTTATCATCATTATCACCCTGATGCCCATAATCCCCACGCTGGGCATGCGCGGCGGAGATCGCAGAGCACAGCTTCTCGTAAAAAAAACTTACACACAGCAACACTTGTGTATACGAATTCCAAAAATTAGGAACAATCAGCTTTCTATAGGTACCTAAGCACACAGAATATCGCGGACGTTTTCAATTCGCACCGAACGCTAATACGTGAAACTAGCAATACGAATATTTCATATTCATACGAGAATGAATATTTCATTTCCCGACAATTCGTAAGCGGTAATATAATTAAGTGCGGTTATTATGGACGATCGATTTCAATTAGAACATCATTATAGAATACGCTCTGACTGAATGACTGAAGCGTGAACTATCACAATATTATTGATACTAATCCCATATCAATCCTGTAGGGTCAAACAATCCGATGATGCGTCGCGCTGCAATGTATTCCGCGCCATCTCTTAGTTGCAAGAGTAGTACTGCATCGTGCAGTGGTATAATCCGATTAACACGATGCAGATATTGCGTGTATTTAAGGTCAGATAAGTTATTGGTCATTATATTGCTAAGGATCATGTTTTTCGTGAACAATTATCACTCGCTTCATAAACGCACGCTCTGATTTTGGATACATCCACATTCATCAGCAGGGACAGCATCAGTCCCACTATGGAATAGGTGGTGAGCACTGGATAGGTGCCCGGTGTACGGCAATAGCCATACACCGGGCACCTATCCAGACTCCGATCCACTAGTAGAAAATCTAAATTAGAAAAATCAATAGTGCCCGAAATGAGGTTTGAACCCAGGACCTTCTGCCTTCTGCCTACCTCTTCGGCTATTACAGGAGTGGTGTTATATACGTATGAATGTAGATGAGCGAAAGAAATTTGCTAATATCACAGTGGGTGGAAATTCTTTTTTCTGCCTTTGTCTTTGGCAAATTATCGTTACATTGATATGTACGTATGTATGTAGTGCAAATTTGAGGCCATGATTTGAAATATCCATAACCCAAACAAGTTCTTTTAGCACGTGTATGCCACTTCCGGAATGCTCTTTAAAGGCGTATTTTCGGAATAGCTTCCCTTAACTTATTTAGTTCAAAACGCATTTATTAACGAGTATCCATAACATGTTACACTTTCAAAAAAAAATTGCTTTTATTATATTTAGCTCGTATTTTCAGCAAATTTAATACTAATTCATTAGTGGATGGGGTAGTAACATGTGAAACATGATTTATTACGAAACATTCATTAACTTGATGACAGTGACGTCACGGGACCACGTCAATCGAACCCGGACTTATCCCGCGGGGAAATCACGGCACTGAGCCCTTGACATGCTGGACGTCATTGCACTCGCCCTGGCATTGGAGGACATCGATAAAACAATGTATCGGTATTTGATTTCCGAAACGTGGCAATGTACTACACTCCTCTGCCTACCCCTTCAGGAAATTAAAGTCATGATGTTATGGTGTGTTAACGGAGTCCGTTCCGTTAGTTACGTAACTTTAAATTTTGAATGACAATCGAACCGAGACTTCGATTCAACTGTCAGTGCTAATGGAACAATTAGCTATCAAGCAGAGGCCAAAGGCCTTCGGTTCAAAAGTTAAGTTTACTAATGGTTTAATTAACTGTAAAGTAGTAAAAAATAACTAGGGATGTAATTTTTTCATGTAATCATTATGACATTATATCAAGTCTCTTACGGGGTGGCCAGAAAACAAAATTAATATAGGGTATCACTGGAATTTTCTAATTTAGATTTTCTAGTAGTGGCACGGAGTGTGGATTTGTATCCGGTGTATGACAATAGGCCCATCACCCATTCCGTAGTGCGATGTGAACGTAACAGGTGAAACGTGGGAGTGTACTACACTCCTCTGCTTACGTAATAAATAAAAATGATAAAAAAAGTCGACTGCCTCATTTTTCGTGTTGGTTGCAAGTGCGACTACGGAACGGGAGGTCCTGGGTTCGATTCCCGAATCGGGCACTACTGAATTTTCTAATTAAATTTTCTAGCAGTGGCTCGGAGTCCGGATATGTGCCGACCAGCATAATGAAAAGAATCTTTATTTTGAACAGTAAAAACACGGTATAAAAATGATATGGTCGTTCGGAAATATGTATGATCTATTCAATGTCCGCTCAAAGATATTCAATGAGTCGTTCGAATAAAACACAGTCGACCGTGAGTGAACTGATTCAGTCGATCGCGCTGATTTGTCCCGCTGGGAAATTACAGCGCTAGTCAATGTTTGCAAACGAAAGTGCCGTCCCATTCGGCGATGAAATGTCACAATAAAGATGGCCGCGATGGCTGTGAAATCTTGTCCTCTTCACTGATCGTTTAGATTTAAATTTGTATTTGTCTACCCAGTTTATAAAATATCTATTCATTTTTATCTATTTGACTTCAATTGCTTTGTTCGCTCTGTCAATCAATCAATGATTCATTCGTTCAATCATTCATTAAACCATTCATTTAATCATATATTTAATCGTTCATACAATAATTCATTCATTCATTCAATCAATCACTCATGCAATCAATCATTAATTCAATCATTCATTCAACTAGTCATACACTCATTCATTCTTACATTTTATTTTCATCTCGATACTCTTTTACCGTAATCTGATATAATCCTTTAATTATATTTAGATCCAGCTTTTACTAATTATCGGGATAGGGTACTTACGAAATGGGATTAATTCAGGGACGTAAAAAATCGATAAGTATCTTACAGATAACATATCATATCGTACAATACGCCTCTTAAAAGTATTATAAAATACATGTCAAATAGAAGTCAAAAAGACGTTATATCTCAATTGATTTGGTAAACTCACAGGAATATAAACGTTACTTCACGCCTGTAATCCCCGAAGAGGTAGGCAGAGGAATGCAGAACACTCACAGGAATATATAGTGCGCGGAAATTTACTTTTAGATGATAATAATAATTATGCGCACTGCATGAAGTAAGTATGTTAGTATGCTAGACGTACTGTTTAACATTAGACGTACCGCAAATGCAAGTAAAGTCAAGCTCATAAACCACAGTAAATTCAAACTGTCCATAGTAAGCAGTGTCTCTAATTTCCCCGGGGCATGAGGCGTTTGTTGTGATCGAGTTTGGTATTGAATAGTGAAATGTTCGATTCAATCAATAATTATTAACTTACGTAATTTTAAATTTCGAATTAGTAGCTGACTGCCACGTTGGATTTATAGAAATAAACGTTGAGGTATGACGCGACCTGCCTAGGTATGCCTCAATGCCCCGACGCGGGTAGTGGCGTGGGCAACGCGAGGAATCTTGCTGTCAATATCGCCACTCGCATGCCGCGCGTGGAAATTGTGGACAAAAATGTCTAGCAGTGGTGTTACAAAGGTTTTGTCAAGTCCAACTTCAAAAGTTATGAGCGTTTTTTTATTTATTAAAAATAACCAACTAGACATAACTTGATAATAATACATACAAAATGCTTAAAACTAAATGTTGCATTAATTACAGATTACCGGGAATCGAACCCAGGACCTCCCGTTCGGCAGTCGCACTCGCAACCAACACGACCAACGAGGCAGTCAATAGCATTGATATGGAAATCTTATTCAATGTATATTATTAATAATATCGTTACGCCGGCTCAGCGACGGGGTAGGCAGAGGGCTCCGAGTGTCAAATGTACTATCCCTATCCTTGAGGACTTGTTGAGTTTGACAGATTGTATAACTTATTATAATGTAAAGATCAATGTAAATTGAATTTGGAATACTGTTATTGGAACTACTCGTAATATTCATTGATTGGAAAAACCCATTTAATATAACACTTCGAAGAATAATATACGGCCGGTCCCGGGCCAGTGGCCACGTGACCCACTAAGAACAACCCCAGTCGCAATACATCACGTCTCAGGATCGCTTCCCGTCTCAATAAATCTCTGCCCCTTCCGCCCTGCGCTGGAGGAACTGCGAATCGTTTCTGGAGAATCGAAAGTTAAGCAGGAATTTTTTCTGCTTCATTTCGTTCTACTGCTATTAAGACTCATTTCTCTGTTCGCATAAGAATGCAACTTGATGTTTTCCTGAGTATGCTGTTCTAGGGAGTAGACAAAACAACAAATTTATAATGATACTTAAATTACAGAACCCTTCGATTAGTAGTCGCAACATTACGCCTGTAATCCTCGAAGAGGTAGGCAGAGGAATCTAGGACACTCCCACGTTTCGCCGGCTACCTTTGCGTTCCACTATTGAATTAGGTGGTGAGCCTATTGCCATGCGCCGGGCACGTATCCAGACTCCAAGCCGCTACTATAAAATCTAAATTAGAAAAATTGGGTAGTGCCCGATGCGAGAACCGAACCCAGGCCCAACGACCAAAGAGGCAGTCAAATAAAAAATATATTATTGTGATACTTAATTTAAAAAAAAAACATTTATTAGCCTCTATTTAAGGACGTCACCTCTATACGGACAGCGATACTTGGTGGGATATTCTATGCTTTCAGCCTAGACTGTAAGGTATCTGCCGTGATAATATAAAAACAATAAACATCCCCCACAAAACAGCAGTGATAGTGATAGGTTTGAAATTTGACCTCACACTCCGGGCGCCCGGGATCAAATCCTAGCGCGCACCTCTTTAAAAATGTGCGTTTTAAGATTAAATATCACTTGATATAACGGTGAAGGAAATGTTCGTGAGGTTACCTGCACACCTACGATTAAAAAAAAATCTCTAAGGCGTGTAAAGTATACCAACGCGCACTTGGCCAACGTGGCAGACTATGGCCTTAAGTCTTTCATTCTGAGAGGAAACCCATGTTCCAACAGTGGAATGATAAAAGGGTTGGAAGAGACAAAAACATGCCATACAAGTAATATCAGCCGGGGTCGCTAGTACCTATTTGTGTAATAACTAACAATTTCTCCTTTTACCCGAACGCACACAGTCACACACACACACAGAAGCGTGCACGGCACGTGCATCGGGACCGGAAGCATGTATTTGTACTGAACGTGACCTGCTTTACTTATTTCGATACATATTGTTGTTAGTTTCAATATAATATGTATGTATGTATAAATATAAACGTAACTGGTGCAACTAGAGAGTGTAGTGCACACCGCTGCTTACTCCTACAGGGAAATACAGGCGTGATGTTATGTAATCTGTTACAAACTTATATAACGTTTTGTTTTAGTCTAGATTCTACTGATTAGTTTTAACTGTGTGTAGTACATTCCCATGATTCACTGATTATGCTGTACGAGTGCGTTCGACTACGGAATAGTTAATTACCAAATGGTACCTATCTCGTATTTACGTAAATTGCGGGCTACTACAAAAAAATTCAAATAAAAAAAAACACCAATAACATTTGGCACGACCCGGGTATTCCATCCAGGACTTCTCGGTCAGCAGTTGTGCTTTCAACACTTCCAACGAAGCAGTCTAGTGTAAGAAAATTACAGTTTTAATATAGAACATAACAGAATATTAATAATAAATAATGATAATGATGAAAGAAGATAAATAATATTGTTGAGGATGTTAAAATTAATGAACGTCATTTTTTAATACAAACATTGAAATAATTTTATCGTTGGCAGTAGGAGCTCAGGAATTATGTTTGAGAAGATGCGGGCACATTCGTGGTAATGTGTAGTCAATTTCGATAACTTTTCGCACATTTTTTAATATGTATACTATTCTAGACCGAGCGCTAAATACATATCATCCTTATCATCCTGATGTGTTTCTTCTACATTCATCACTCTCTTCATACACTCGCGTGGTTTCGGAGACTCCTTGGGATTGCATCTATAAAAACAATAACACAATATTCTACGTGACGACTTCACGATGTTGCTGTGCTTCAGCAGGACGCATCTGCGGCCAGCTTGTGTCAATAGTTCGAATCGAAAATCAGAAAACAAATTGCTTCGCTCCGTGCCGCGCGCCGCTAATGTAGTTTGCGCCGCACGTCGCGCCCGCCGCTAGCCGCAGCGGCGATGCAGCAACTATAGTACAAGAATCTGTTCTCGTGTATTGATCTGTTAAAAAAATATTTTTGTGTATGCTGCATTGCGTCTCTAGTTAAAGATGTACGTGCAATTTTTTTGGCTGTTAATTTTTTTTTGGTTTATTATTTTTTTAACCGATAATATTTTATATTGATAGCGTAAGAAATTCTAAGTTAGAATAATCCAATTGTGTTCGACCCGGGCTTTGAACCCAAGACCAACGAAGCAGTCAATAGTTAGCAATAAATAGTTGTACATATATTGACAGCTTTCTTGGTCGAGTAGTTACAAGGGCGAATGTTGATCCTGGACTCAAATCTCGGGCAGTATTATTGAATTATTCTAAATTAGAATTTCTTACATTTCTCGTTCAGAGCCGAGACCCGTGTCCTACGGTGGAACCATAATAATAATAATCTTTAAATATTTCTAGTTATTTAATATATTAAATGCTGGGTAAAATTTATCTAAACGAGCCTGGCCTAATCCATGCACGCTGTAGGTCTGGCGATAGGGCTTACACTGACAATCCTGGAGAGAAAAAGGGTTTCGTGTAATGAATTAAAATTGTATACGAACACGAATTTACTTTGTAGATAATACATATATGAGTAGATAAAACACAAGATTCATACAAAAATGTCCCCGAAACCGGTGCGCGGGTATGAAATAATTGCGAGAATGTACAAGAACTATAACCTTTTAAAACAAGTTTGTATATGGTTACCTCCCGGACTGCCTCGTTGGTTATGTTGGTTGCAAGAAAGATGTTTGGTTAAGAGGTCCTGGGTTTGAATCCCGGGTCTAACACTTAGATTTTTTTAAACTTAGATTTTCTACTACTAGAAAATGTAAGTTTAATGATACCGTCATCTTATCATCATCAGCCTATTACAGTAGCCTCTCCACTGATTCCATAGTGGGACTTAAACGTAACTGGTGAAACGCGGGAGTGTACTACAATCCTCTGCCTAACTTCGGGAATTGCAGGTGTGATATTATGCTTTTATAAATGTTCAAATATATACATAGTTATGTATATGTTTAAACATGTTACGTATGTACATGTTGTTTACATGTAGGTACTTATTATTATGTGGTGTGGGCTTCATTTAGCTCGTTGTCTTTGTGTGGGAGTGTGCTTCGCGAGCTGTAGTGTAGTTTAACAATTATATAATCATGTCAATAGATATTAAAATGGGATATAGTAATGCAATTACTAGTTTCATATGACAACCGGAGCCCGTCTGCCGGCGAGTGAGCTGTATCTGCTGTAATCCCACGCGCTCGGCTTTGGGCATGCGTGGCTTACGTTTCTATTCAACGAGCTATGTAGATATCAGATTGAGTTGACAGTTCGTTTTGTTTGTTATCTTTATGTTTTATTTGTCGTGACGATTTTCTTTTCACGAGTCCATCACATACTTATACTCGTATCTTTACACAGCGCTCACAATCAGAAGGGATTGCGTTCAAACGCTATCCACATATTTTACATAATAACTGAAAAAAGGACTCGTCATCGTATGTGAGACGTAAAAGAAAAGTTGAAACATGTTAGGATTCCACATGAAACGCGGAAATTAA
The DNA here is from genome assembly GCA_018246595.1 of Mimoniades nurscia nurscia. Classification (NCBI taxonomy): domain Eukaryota; kingdom Metazoa; phylum Arthropoda; class Insecta; order Lepidoptera; family Hesperiidae; genus Mimoniades; species Mimoniades nurscia. The sequence continues at coordinate 9,757 of DWFO01005186.1, forward strand.
AAAAAATTATACGTTCAATCATTCATTTATACGTTAATTCATTCATTCTTTATTTAATAAAATTAATTAATTAATATAATACATATTATTAACGAAGTACCTATATAAGAAGCAAGTAAAAGACAAGGTGATTAATATAATGTTATTTAAATATAATGTAAATGTACATATGTAATGTTAATAATAATTTTAATTTTATATTATTTTGGCATTAATGAACGCAGGTGCGGCGTGAGACCAATCACCTGTATTGACCCATTAGGTGATGATAGGTGATGAACTGGCCGATACAGCCTCCAGAATAGGTGTGCGTGTATGAAGATAGTGGTGAAACTAGAAGAAATACATCAAGCTATAAGGACAAAGATACATATTTGGATATAAAGATAGATATAAATATTGGCCTTAGTGTGATGTCATAATAATTTTAGATGTGGTAATAAAAGTAGTCTTAATAAATTTAGTCGATTGAAAATTAATTAATTTCGGATAGGTTTAGAATCTGAACCCCGTTGACACGGATTTTTCTTTCTGTATACCTAGCACATGAAAGTAACTTTAATAATTCTAGGTTTAATAAATTTTATTAACAACGATGAAGGTGGACATTGTGAGGAAATTTCCAAGCCCTGGAGTTTCCGTAATGTCCCCTAAGGGGCGTGAAGTGTCAACTAGCGTTTGGTCAGCGTGGCACCTCTTAACCCTTCTCAATTAGAGTGGTGAACTTTGTCCCTTAATGGGACGGTATTTTTTTAATTATTTTAATACTTTGGATCATTTTCACGCTCATCTGATCGTGGCTTAAATAGAGCCTTTGTTATGGTTACCAGGAGGTAGATAAACAACCTATATATGCATATTAATATACATTTAAATATTTTTTTTCACATCCAGATAAAGATCGTTGGTTGTGTTGGTTGCGAGTGCGACTGCCGAACGGGAGGTCCTGGGTTCGATTCCCGGGTCGGGCACTACTAA
>DWFO01005187.1:0-10734 GCA_018246595.1 Mimoniades nurscia nurscia
TGGGTTCGAATCCCACCCAGAATAAATATTTGTGTGATGAGCACAAGTATTTTTTCTGTGTCTGGGATGGTCGTGTGTGGAGATGTCCCAAGATATCATTATTATAATTACTAATTATTTTTGACGTTTCAAATATAGTCATGTTTTATATCTGTGCCATTTTTGCAGAACACGCGTAACGATATAACGAAATTACTTACTGGATAAATTTTAGCCATAATTTAATGAAAAAAAAACTTAATTTCAAATATTCCAGTAAACGTAACTGGTGAAACGTAGCAGTGTACTATACTCATCTGCCTACCTCTTCGGGGATTATAGGCATGAAATTTCCAAAACGTACATTTTTTGTGTAATTTTATTTTCTACGGCTAATTTGATACGCAAGTGAACAGTTAAATTAGCTGAAACTTTAATTTGTAGGTACTTCATATTTCATATTACTTCATCGCCATTATCTTGATACATTGCTTCTGACACTTCTAACGTACGAAACATGCTTTCTGAACCTAAAATTCGTAACATCATCACGCCTGTAATCCCCGAAGAGGTAGGCAAAGGAATGTAGAACCCTCCCACGTTTCACCAGTTACGTTTACGTCCCACTATGGAATAGGTGGTGAGCCTATTGCCGTACACCAAGCTCCAGACTCCGAGCCACTACTAGAAAATCTAAATTAGAAAAATTTAGTAGTGCCCGACACGGAAATCGAACCTAGGCCAGGCCCTCTGGATCGGCAGTCGAATTTGCAACCAACACGACCAACGAGGCAGTCAAAATAATCAACATAAATACTAGATATATATCTATGTATTTAATTCACAACTATTGACTTATATATTTAAGTTTACATACAGACAGACAGACAGACATTACATATTTTCACGATCCTCCTGATTTGACTGGTATATAACAATGGTGGGCCTCGAGTCCGTCCTTTGTTAAACTCTACTGTAGCTAAAACAATTAACGATAAATAAATAGATAAATAATCAAACGCGGATCGATATTAAATGGACCTAACATCTTTGCATAGTATAGATACAATAAATGCCGCGACCACTTGAGCTAAAGCCACTAGCATGCACATTCATAATATTTATTACGAATATCTATGTACAAAAAAACGACCGAATGCATACACACACGCATACACACACGCGCTTACACACACATGCTGCGATGCATGAATAATAACGCGGGGGCGGGGGTGTAACCTACGTTCATCTATATGCAAATTTGCAGCACTCCTCACTTCGCCGATGCGGCTACTGTTTGCTTAACATAGTCATTTAAAAAGTGAATGTACGAGACGACAACAATATACTGTTGAGTAACTATCTAATCATATAATATACATATACATAATTTTACATATACTTAGATACATGCAGTTTATTAACCGTCTGCGTAACGTCATCGGTAGTTTTAATGGTAGCTGAAAAATGTCCAAAATGTATCTCCCTGTACTGGACTTGCTACACTTCATACATACTTCTCATACGTGGAGGCTTTATTTATTGCTAAGAATTCATTGTAACATTTAAATACAATGTTTGACACGATTGCAAAACTAATTATTTGTTTAAAATTATTAAAATATGTTTAAGAACTGGCTGCTAAAAACTAGAAGTTTATAGATGAAGATGGATGCAAATGTATTCAATAAAAAAATTACCTTACTAATGGAATAAATTATACTACAAACATAATATAACAGCATTTCCGAAGAAAAACAATGTTGATGAGAAAAGTTATGAGTTATTGTAAGTAGCAAAAAATTCTATAAACCGATACAAACATGTAATTTTATACATAAATCAATAAATATAATATTGATGGACACAAAGACTTCCTATAAATATACAATAATTATATATTATGGTATCCTATTCGTGAATTACTAGCGTGAAATTAAGTTTCGTATAATGTGAAATATAAGAATAATTTAAACACTTTTTGTCATCATAAGATCAATAGGTATAACACAATTTTTTGTAAATATCTAACTTTCTATTAATAAACAAAGCATCCATATGCCAGGGGATACATATTATTCCCATAGTATGAATATTAAACTGCGGTGCATTTAAACGACGCCCGTCTAAATGCAAATCAGTCGCACTTCTCATCTCACCGATGCGACGCGGTGCTCAGCTGCTGTTTACAAGCACTCTTATGGTAATGCCACGAGCTACATCCATTTTCGAAAAAAAAAAGTAGCAAATGTCCATACGCCCAATTATTTTTCTTCTTGTCTTAATATTTAATGAACACCAATAAATAGATACAAGAATGGGTGAACTTAATGCCTAGGGATATACTTCAGCGGTCAATAAGTTGTGAATAATGATATTTTTTTGCAACATGTGTACCTGTGTATATGCATAATATGCATGTGAATATGTCATTTAAATATAAATAAATTTAACAATTTGTTTGTTAAACATTTTGACGAACAGCGAAGTATCTTCTAAGAAGAACAGCAACATTGTTTTCTGGACGCTCCATGACTTTGATCTTATGAACTTATATTACACATAAACCAAGTTGTATCTTGTTGTTAAAATGTTCGCTGCATCTCACTTGAATTTCTCTCTCTTCTTTTCTCTGCTGTCCCAAGTGCTGCGTGTCTGGATGTCGTGTTCCCCTTTGTAAATGTCCCTTAGTTTTAACAATTTCTTATGTAAAATCGTAATCAACGCCATTACGGGAGTGATGCCTCTCACATACAAAAACCTCTTAAAATCATCATCATCATCGCAAAAATCCTCCCCTGAGGGTCTACACCCGTAACCCACACACTAGACATGCGAGTTTGAAATCGCAAAACGCACCAACGCACGCCTCTGACGTCACCAACCCGCTGTCCATAGGGCCATGATATTTAGTTTTACCCATCTATGCTGAGATTACTATACACATTTTTGCAATTCACTAACAGAACTATAGTACTGTTACCCTGACCATGTGCCCTATTAAAACCGAACACGATCTCCCTAAGACTAATTAAGCATCAAATCAAAGATCAAAACAAACAGGGGCGGAACAAAAACCGTAACAATTACAAGGAATCTCCCGTCCAGTGACACGAGATGCCAAGATCCCGGGATGCCGGGATACCGGGATGCCGCTCACTACATGCCGACACGTGTACCGCCTCCCAACGAGATCGAGTTGCCAACCCTGATCCAACATAATACGTACAAAAGTATTCATTTTCAGAAGTTCAAGTACATACTTTTCGATCGTAATTAGTTCTAAATGTTTGCGATAGATGGCGCTGGGCGTATACCGAATCAAAATATCGCTTTCCCCGGTGTCTAATACCGACACAGTTTGATAGCCGAACTGCATTTAAACTGTTAACTTTTAGACGAATGTTTACAATAAAGTATAGTATACTCCTTTGATTCTCTACATCATTTTCAATGTGTATGACTACAATATGACCAAAGAAAAGCTTTGATTATGATCGAGACTAAAAGACAACACTCTAGTAAACTGAATCAAGATGTACTTGATTTTTGATTCAAATATTATTGAAAACGACATGACCTTTTTGCCTATATGCAGTTCTGTCCACAACGCGACATCTGTTGTGTTCCGCGCTTACGCTGTGTGTACTCGTAACGTAATTTTTTGTTGGACTACAAGACGCGAATTTAAAGCCAGTCGCGCGCTTCCCCGTCCATATACGGCGCGGCCCTTAGGCTGGATGCCATCCGGGAACGTGTCCGCACAATAAGACAATATATATCTACTATATGAGACCCTTTCTTTATATTTCGCGAGGAAGCTTCAAGCGATAAAAGATTATTACTATTGTCACTATGTCAGTGCTGTCACTGTACTTGCTTTAAAATTAATGATAAAATTATTATAACAACATGGGGGCAACTTGTACACGACCATCTGAGTCCAAGCGATTAATTCTATTGGTACTATTGTGGCCAAAGAGCAGATTAACATAGGTACATAATATATTACATATATAGCTCTCAATATATTTATACTCTCAATAAATACTCACTCCATACTACTCCATAGGCCCACCGCCTATTCCATAATGGGACGTAAACGTAACTGGTGAAATGTAGGAGTGTACTACTGTCCTCTGCTTACCTTTTCGCGGATTACAGGCGTGTTGTTACTTTTGTACCTACTTCTAACGATCGAGATTGGTTAAGACTTCAACATTAACATATTATTTCACGTACTCGCTTGTCGCTACCCGCCGCTCGGGTGAACGAAGTCCAATAACATATATATCTATTTATCGGATAAATTAAAGGCGATGGACCGGTGCATGTATTTGCGCTGAGATTTTTTTTCGGTCGCCACGATAAAACGTAACGTAATCGTGCGTGTGCGCGAGTGAGAGAGAGCGCCGCAAGTAGCACCGCGAGTCGAGGAATTCCGTGCGTCAAATCATGTATAATGACTCACAAATGTCTATTGTTATTCTGCAATGCGTACACTTATATAAAACGTTACATATTACTACTTGTTGGTTTTCGAAGTTTACGAGTAAAATTAGCATTTTGTGAGCCACGTGATAGACGAGCGCCAGCATGTCTGGACCGGCGCGTATTGATCATTTTAGTATTTAATTTATTTGTTTCAGTGTATTTGGTATTATTATTAATCGATCATTATTATGTTTAATTTAATGTTTTTGATATTTGTCGAATATTACCGAATTAAAATATTTAAGAGTTATTGTAGTAAAAATATACATAATAACCCTTAATACATTAAACTAATAAGCATTAATAGGCTATCCTAATATCAGTTAAACTCTTTGAAAACTGGGGTCTTAAACTCAATGCATTTCCACCTTAGTACAAACATAATCTAACAATTAACATTGTAATACATACTATAATATTATTATGTCTTGTACCATAAAGGACATTTATTTTTCTATTGTCAAGTAAAGATATTAATACAACTGGTGCAACAGACGCTAGAGGATACCATCATGCATTTTCGGACTCATTTCAATACGTTCCACTTGCATAGTCCTTTCGGTAGTCCAATATAATATATCCAACAACATTGACCACTATCAAATCAACACTAGCAACACTCCAGGGCCGCGGGAAACGCGCAGAATTGAAAGCTAATGACCGGCTGCCTTTTAATTATACCTTCAATATTTATTGTCACAGGACCAATTATAGACAGTTACCACGCTCCCGAGCGGTTCCCAGCTCGAGTTCCGGGTTCGATTCCGCGTAGCACGTGGGAATGTTACGTGTCGTATCTATCGTACGGTTTTTTCATCCTTTTAGTAAGTCGGACGTACGCGCTGAAGGTCTGCTCGGAGCCAGTTGGCAGTTAACTGGTTTTTGTTGGTGATGGTCGACTAGGGCTTGCGCCGCTCTGTGGTCAGCTTCTAATTGCAATCAGTGGGTTTGTTAAATTCCATATGAATTTAATTGTTCGACTTTGGAGCAACGATTGTTACGAATTTTGAATTGTGTGTGTAGGTAAATTCAATGTATTAAGTTTTTTACGTCACCAAATGTACCTATTAGTAAACCAAAAATTATAATATTAGTTCAAGTGAGGGTATTAAAATCTCATAGTAAATATTCTCATTGACCATCGTTAACATTGGTGTCTGACCGAAATTTCGGATTCGGCTTTCGGTCAGCATCGGTCAACATTGTTGGTTTCAGTTACAGTATCGGTTTCGGTAAAAAAATATAACGGAATCTCTGGAAATAATATTAATTATCACCAGTCATTCGTGCTCTATGAAGTATGTTTGGAACAGATTCTCTAATCCAAAGTATTTTGTTTGTCATTAATCACTACATATATAATTGGTAAACAATTTAGCCTATATAATATGCCAGGTTATAAAATACAATAGAACAATACGTATATGGCAATATTATGTACGTATACATCATCATCATCATCAGCCCATCCCAGTCCACTGCTGGACACAGGCCTCTCCCAAAGAGCGCCATCGCACCCTGTCTTCGGCTTGCCGCATCCAGCATCTGCCTGCAGCCTTTCGGAGATCATCATCCCACCTGGCCGGAGGCTGTACTTATACAGCTATATACAAATGTTGTCTTTCTCAATCGATAATATTCTCGGTATAAAAATATTCGATATTTTTAGAAGTCATCGAGAGTCTGCTTTTGGTCCGGTGTATGGATATGCTCACCAACTATTCCATCATGGAACGTAAATGTAACTGGTGAAAGGTAGAAGTGTACCGTACTCCGTCTACAAAGAGGTAGGCATGCTTACTCCTTTACCTCTTCGGGGATTACGCAGCGTTGTATGTTAAAATTACGTTTAAATTGAAACACACCACGCGCCGAGGAAGATTGCATGATGCACGCAGTTTTTCAACTTCGTTAAAAATATCATCATAATATTGTATATTTTATGAACATCTACTATAATGAATCTTTCAAATGTGGAAATAAAGTTTCCGAATAGATCTACACATTACTTCAGGAGATTTAGCCTTTCATGTATACATGAAGCTCTTCATACTGCAACATTGCACAACAATTCAATGGACTAATGGATCGATATTAAAAATCAATAAATACATTTAAAAAAATGTATAACGTAATGACCATTGAACATATAAATCAAGATTTTTTATTATAAAAGGAATAATAATAAAATTTATTTGCATTGAACATGCTCAACAAGGTGTTGCCTCTCCGTGGAATTTGATATGAATTGTGTATACCTTATAAGTTTTCATTATTATTAAATGGTGGAAACGACATTCAAAGCGCAATCAGACCTTCATAACAGGCATCTGTGAGATGTCACCAAACGATGTTCGCAGGACCTCAAGGGTTCTAAAGGTTAAGAGATGGAACCAGAAATAGAAGTCATTATCGGGCCCTATACACAAACCTTGGTAATATTGTCCATGTTATTAATATTAGTCACGTTGACAGTTCCTTTTCATTTGACAGCTGTCAACTTCGACAGATGTCGCTTTGACGTTTGACGCTAGGGCTGGCACAAAGTAGCGATTGGTGGCTGCTAGGCGGTACTGATATTATGTGATTGTTGATAGCGAAGCAGTGAAATATAAATTATTTTATGATTTTTATTTTGTGTTGAATTCTTTATAAATATAAGAAATATCATTGTACACTATGAGCGATTTAAAGAGATATCTGCACACATGAGTGATTCTAAAAAAAACTAATCACAAAAAATAATCGTTGTAAGAACTCGTTTTAAAAGCAATATCGTTCAGTTGCCACATGCTTCTTGATATATGGCGTAAACAATATTAGAGCTTATAGTAAAGAATAAAGTCTTCCGTGATGTAGTCAACCCATCAATACTGTACACATCCGTTCGTCTCCATCATCTCCGTAAAAGGTATTTAAAACTAATTGCCATCTTAAACTGAGCCAGTACAAAAGCTAATTGCTAAACTAACGAATACCACAATCTACAATTCAATGCAACCATTATATACAAGTATATAGTTTGCTGTCGGCACCCCGGCGCGTGTGGAAAAAAAATAAAATTTATTGCTGCACGGCATAAATATCGTAAACGGCATGAAGCCGAGAACGTCTGTGTGTATGTTCATAGTAACTGCTATATCATTCTATGGGTTTTCAGAAAATATTTTCGGTGTAATTTAATAAAAAAGGCCATTCTAACATACATCCACATTCACTTGTACGTACATATATGTATTAAATTTGATGCTCTCATGGCTTAGCTTCTGCTGTATATTGAAAACGATATATCGAATTTAGCGACGCTGCGTACGGTAAACGATTTAATGGGTTATACTTATATGATAAATTGAATGTATTAATGTCAATGTACTTGTAGATTTTGCAATAAGACTTTGGCTACAGATCAGAAGACGCGGACAACAGCTAGTTGATTATAAAAGGCATTGGCGACCGGGCGGCAGTTCGCCTCGATCTAAACAAAGCCGTTTTTTCCTTGTCTGTAACGATTATCGAGTTTCCCACCTGAGGCATAAAATTATGTATCTTTGCGGAACCAGGTGTGGCCAATTTTAATTCCTTGTAATCGTTTATCACTTGTATTGGAAACGCGACGCGTATATCAACTAATATTTTGTCGCCTTTTCACTCTTCAAAAAATGAGATAAGTAAACTTTGTGTGAAATGAAAATGAAACTTACTGTGGATTTGTTACCATGCCTCATGCGTAATATTCACTTTGAAGTACCACCAATCAGCCAGTAAAAGAAAAAAACAGCAAGTTTTAATAGTGGTAACTTGGTAAACTCACGCATGACCGTATTATCCTACAATAGGTATGACTATTGATGATATTATATAATAATAACAATAATAATAATAATAATAATTTTTATTTGCTGTAATGTGGTTACAATAGATGGTCATATTATTACATTCAAATCTCACATTAGCCATAATGTGGGATTTGTGGGATAATGTGGGATTACGTTTATGATTCTTCAGAAAACTAACATAACAAACTCATATCAATATCCTAAATATGTAAATACAAATACATACATACATCTACATTTATTGTATAAAAATTTTACACAATGTCTATCCACAACAATATAACTGCAGTATCTAATCAATTAACAAAATTACTACTACAATAATATTTCCGCTATGTTGTTTCAATTAGAAATAAATTAACGCTCTATGCACAATTTACTGTACAAATTATAAACGATAATTTAAAACTGAATGCAAATTGCAAGCGATCTGGAAGTTATGGATTTCCAGATGCCGTCGGTACATAGATGAGTTACCGTTTATAACGAAATTACACCGGCGTTTTCCTATTTCTCCTTAGAAATAGGAAAACGCCGGTGTAATTTCGTACCCTTGTATATTCAGTAGTCAGTATCGCTCTGTACCAATCATTTTACAAACACTTTATAGATAACTTGGACTCTGAGCCGTATCTCCGCCAGTAGGCGCTGGTACAGCGGAGTGGAGAATACTCTAAGCTTCCCACTGTTGGGTTAAAGATCCATATCCAGTCATGGGACATTAAGACTGTCAGCTTAGAACATATTAATATAAAATGATTTAAATATTATGTTGATTGGAGAAACGTTACGATAAGGGACTATTTTAAGGTTTTATCTGATCAAACCTTTTTGAACCTATGAGTGTCTATATATAATTTAAAACTGACCTTGAAAAATTCTGTTTATTATAACAAATTCATCACTCAAAATTAAAATCAAAACTCTTGAAAGCTTCATTAAAAATTCATACTTAGGTAATAAATAAATAATCGGGCTTTTTGATTCTAAAGATTGGGAAACGCGTATAAACGGCGCGAAAATCTATAGCATGAATAATGTTTGAAATAAATAAATAATTACAGGCTGATATTTTATTTTAATATTAAATTCGAGAACTTGCTATTGTTATTTAGGTATTATATTATTTTTATTTATCTTACTAATCTGATATTCACTTGTTTTTCTTCGAAACAAATTAAAACATAAGAGACTACGGCTTTCTTCAATATTAAAAATATATGTTCTGTATATATGATAATGTTCCGAGCAAATGTCGCGACGAAAATTCTCGTGTCACAAAAAAAATTCACAGCTATTCAGAATCTTGTATAAATAGCTTATCACACAAAATCCTAATTCACATTAATAGAGTTCTAAACAATCCCCGTATCTAATCAACAATTGTTTTTAGTATGCCTGAACACCCACATCCGAGAGACGAGAGCGTTAAAAACCAGAAAAATCTTAACAATTCTGACCCCCATCCATATTCATGCGTATTCAGAAATCTTAAGCGGTGGCCTCACGGAGACGAATTCACTGGCTCGTCCAATAAGTTTTTCGTGTGTAATTAACCTTTTGCAATGCCTCGGAGACGTTGCCACGCGTTCGACGCGCGACTGCCCTAAACGGCACCACATCACCACCGATCTTACGTTCAATGTTAACGATTTCTCTAAAGACTTAAACGATAGCTCAGTTGAAGTCGAATCGAAACCCTATGACGATGGCCTTGGAGCGATTACTGAAACAATTGAGAACGCATGCGAAGATCGCCCAACTGCAGATGATAGGAATTATATTGTCAAATTATTGAAACCAGCTCAGAGTATAATAAACTTTACCGCTGCACATTAAGTGCCGGAATCGTCTGAGCCATTGTAGCATTCGGTCGTTTTGATACCAAAATGCGAGGACAAGACAGAAGGCCGCCACACGTCGAATTCCATACGTTTCTCGGACACGATTTAGTTGAAAATAGAGCATCATTAAGATAGCCGAGGTGTCGTCGTGACTGTTGGAAAAAAAAATTAAGGAATTGAATCGTGGGTAGTCATAGATGAATTGGATATAATGAGTGGTAATGATGTTTGCGATAGCGGTGGTCAGTGGAATGAGATTGGGGACAAGTATAATAGGATGGGCAGCGTGATGTGGTGTCACGACGCATCGATTGATTGAGTGTTGCTCTTTTTGTGACATTACAAGTAACGCAGCTCGCGAACTGCGATGGTGACCCAACTTTTAGGTCGGATTATAGAGAGATCGACTGCCTCATTGGTCGTGTTGGTTGCAAGTGGGACTGCCGAACAGGAGCTCCTGGGTTCGATTCCCGGGTCGGGTACTACTAAATTTTGTAATTTTAATTTTCTAGTAGTGGCTCGGAGTCTGGATATGTGCCCGGTATATGGCAATAGGCTTACCACCTATTCCATAGTGGGAC
>DWFO01005188.1:0-10732 GCA_018246595.1 Mimoniades nurscia nurscia
GGCGCTTCCAGATTATTATGTGTAGATTTGACTGCCTCGTTGGTCGTGTTTGTTGGTCGTGTTGGTCGTTGATCGGGAGGTACTGGGTTCAAATCCCGGGTCGGATACAATCAGATTTTTTTCATTTAGATATTCGAACACTCGAAGTTACTCGAATTACACTCGAAGTTTGAAAATATACCCGGTGTATAGCAATATGTTCACCACCTATTCCACAGCGAAACATAAAGGTAACTGGGGAAATGTGAGAATTTATTACATTCCTCTGCCTACCTCTTCGGGTATAACAGGTATGATGTTACGTATGTTACGTTATTTAGTCCAAAAAATATGATTTCAGATCTCCCTTTGGGTATATCTTGCCTAAGCGGTTTAAGCATTTCCGTTATCTTTTTTAGATACTAGTCTTCATGCGAATCTTAAAGAATTTTCATCGAATTGCCTTCAAAACTTGTAATATAGTGCAGAAAATTTCAAAACGCCCGTCGTTTGCATGCTTCGACATTTCTATCCATTGGGTTTAAAATATAAAACATTCAAAAAGATGGCACAAATGCCAGCTATATCCTCTAAGGTATAAAAGAAACACCTGGCCAAACTTAAATGTCGGTTCCCTAAATGCTTTTAAAAACTGGGTAAATGTTGAAGAGCCCTTCAAGCGAAATGAAGAATAGTGAGAACGGCAGTAAAAAGACAAGCTCATAAAAAGGTCGCCGTTGAAATATTGACGCAGGAAAAGGAATTTCTTCGCCGACATGACCAATAACAGTCCCTGCGAATGTCACTAAGTTAGGTATCAACAGAAAACTATTCTCCGCTTGCCGAGTTCATATTGGAACTTTCACATTCTTCCTTTTTGTAGCAAATGTATTATATTAAAAATTCTGATTTGGTTTGTTCTACTTCGAGTAGGTTCTTATTAATTTATGAAATCGACGAAGCATTTGTTATGCTATAACTGTATGTAACTGTAGCATCAGTGGTTCAATGAAGTATTGTAAAGTAATAAACGTGGAAATACATATGTATATTTAAAGCATAATTGTTTATTTTTACTAGGGAAATAGTTATTCGTTGATAGGAACTTTTCACAAAATGGTATTTGTATATAAAAATGTAATTTATGAGCTTTAAAATTGTTCAACATATAATATGTAGGTATAGACGAAGACATATGAGCCTTAGAGAAAATATTGTACGATAGTGCTTGCTTTTGTTGTACGAATATATTTAGATTAGTTGTTACCTGCGACTTCGCTTGTGTTGCCCTGAAAATTACCCAACACCTGGATTCCGATTATACATTATATCTACATTAAATGTTACAATATTATTTAAATAGTTTTTACATGTTAAAATAAATAAACAAGACATACTAAGATATAAAATATTTTACTTATGTAGGTATATGACACAAATCAATATTTTCAAAATATATCTGTATCTACTTGTATAAATATTTTATGTGTGTTACCTACTATGTATTTTATTATAAGTAATTATAGTAAATAATATTTACATAATAATCAAAAGTAAAATATTTTAGAAAAGTCCTTATAAATGTTTCGGGTGTAAAAATGTATAATCATTTGCCAAATGAGATAAAATCATTATATGTTTTTTAAATTCAAGTTTAAACTAAAGCCCTGGTGACTTGATATGTCTTCAACAATTTAAAGGAATATTTTGAAACAAAAAGTATTTGAACTAAATTTGTATTATACTACGAAATTGCATGGCTGATATGGGTAAACTGTTATTCCGCAAACAATTTTTCAATTCGAACAACAATGTAAATGTTAATATTTATGTGCAATAAATATTTTAATCCGATTCAATTACATACATATTAACTACATTTCTAAAATATAGACTTATGTAAATAATGTCGCACATAACATTAAACGAACACATAAATATTTGTCCTACACGGAAATCTTACCCGCATTTACCTGTTCATATAATATTATTTGGATGTAATAAAAAACAAAGCCCCTAGCCAAAGTCGTCGTGTTCGCTTTTCAAATGTCGCGAAAGACACCATATACAATGAGCGCAAACAAAACACGAGCGGCGAGATCGTCGTAAATATTACCAATCGCGAATCGCAGTTCAAGCACACCAAGTCTCGTGAGAGAACACGTTTATGTTACGTTGCGAACGGGTCTATTGAGGCTATTTCGCGAAATATGCAAACTTACCGAATGCGAGCGGGATAATCTCAAATGCTGCTGCACTAATTAAAACAACTCAGTAGTATGTAATTAGCGAAGTCTTTGTATAGTTCATAGCTTTATGCATGGGCTAATGAAGTTTGCCTCAGTGAAACTTTTAGGTAATTATAATGAAAAAGTTTTAAAAGTTATTTCGTTTTGTTCATTACTTGTAATTTTCGTTAGCTGTATGTACCTTGTTATATCTTTTTTTTTATATAATGTTGTGCATGGCTTGGAAATACTAATATCGGAATTGGAAATTTTAATATCGTTGACTGCCTCGTTGGTCGTGTTGGTTGTAAGTGCTACTAACGATCGGGAAGTCCTGGGTACAAATTCCGGGTTGGGCTTTACTGGATTTTTCTAATTTAGATTTTAAAGTGGCGGCTCGAAGTCTGGATTTATGCCCGGTGTATGTGAAATAGGCTCACCAGTAATTCCGTAGTGGGACATAAACATAACTGGTGGAACGTGGTATTAATCACGAAATTTAAGTCCCACCTCCTCTGTAAACGTGTGAGGTAATTTATGGATGGCCCATTAGGTCGTACACGATATACATAAGTACTCTATACTAATACCAGTAGTATAATCAATTAAAATTCCTTCATACCGGCAAAAAGTGTTCAAATCCACCCGCAGTAATAATTCAGTCTCCCCTATTTGACTAACACGATCCAATTGCACGGATTCGGCTAATGCTTGTGTGGAATTGGATTTGGACTAACATGCAGCATTGCGCGGCACTCGCAAACATTCGCTTAAATCTTCTGCTATTAATTGTTAATTGCGGATCCGCTACTGTTCCTATGGATTGGATTTTGTGGAATTCCTTCAGTTTTACTGACCCTATGTGCTATTTTCGCTTTGGAAACACGACCACTGCACTTATGTTTGCTGTAAGGTCGCATTGTTGGGATTGTTTGATTTCAGTTTGAAGATTGATACGATGTCTTAATAATGTATGATGCATTCTACTTCAGTTCTCAGACGCAGCAATATTTTTGTAAATGAAAACTTCATAATATTCTTATCAATGTTTTACTTTAGATCCAGATTAACAACATGTCTTGAAAACTGTGTTGCACTATTATCAAAAAATCTTGTGTTAACGTAATCAATAGTATTAACTCCCGCTCTTAAAAGTCAACTAGCGGTGATAGCCTAGTAGTTTGAAATGCAGCCCCTTTCTCCATCGGACCGGGTTCACGTCTTGGTACGCACCTCTTTAAAAATGTGCGTTTTAAAATTATATACGAGTATAACGGTGAAGGAAAACAGGGTGAAAAAATAATTCTCTAAAACGTGTGAAGTCTGCTGACTCGCACTTGGCCAGCGTGGCAGACTATAGCCTTAACCCTCTCAGAATGAGAGGAGGCCCATGTTCCAACAGTGGAACGATAGAAAGGGTCGGGAGATATTAAGGTCAACTAACAGTTCGTACATAGTTCTCATTGACAAAACTAGCTTGAGTTGTATTGAAACAAAATATACTGTACGTAATGAAAAATATAACACGCACTTACTTCGGTAACACACTGCTTAAGACCTACTATACTTATGATGTCTGGTATACAACAGTTTACATAATTATTAATTTTAATTTTAAAGAATATTCTTGACCGATTTAAATTTAATAACCTTTTTTAATTTGGTTAAATTCTTTTTTTTTACTTTGCTTTTTCACGCTAACCTTTAAATGTTCATTAATATCAATTCTACAATAATTTTAAATATACCATATTTCAAACTTATCAAAAGATTAATCATAAGTCCGCAGTTATAACTCACTTTCGCCTTTATCGACGTACACGGTAAACTGCGCCAGGCATTCCGCGTTGTGTAGAATCCGCGGTCAACATCGCTTGCGTGGCATTTTGTTACACACAACCGAGCCTATTTATGGGAGATGAAACACGGATAAACCGGAATGGAAGGGAAATTTTACGTAAGCTCATTTAATTGTTTACTTATTGTCGTCCCCAACGGACATTTACTATAGAGAGAAATACGATGTCCTATACGTAGAGGATAGTACGCCAGAATGCATCTTGGCACATTTATTTTTATTTTTAATTTTTACATTAAAGAGATACAAAAGCTATGTTTAAATGTTTTTTTAAATGGCATTACAAAATAGAACAAATGACGCTGATGGAAAGCTCTGCTTACGTCTATTTGCATGTCATAATTTTGTTATACTTCTGTGATTGATCTGAGGTGTGGTGTATCTTACATGTTAATCCTTAAAAGAATATAGGTACCACGTAAACAACCCCATATCCTAATATTTCCACGAACAGGGGAGTGACAGCATAAGTATAAGTAAAAGTTTATTTAATGTTAATTAAAGTAATTTATATCTGGACATCATCATAATTACAATAATAAGATAACATTTTCTATTATGTATCTAATGTTGGACTTTTTAATGAGACCCTAGAAAATTGGAATGAAATCCGCATCCGACAGATACTCGTATATACGTATATTTTGTAACGCTGTTATTTGCGGATTTCGCCCAATCCATTACCGATGCGGACGAAACGTTAGTGTTTAATGGGTTGCTATTTCAGACTATGTGAGCAGTGTGCGGTTCTAAATTAATATGCATAAAAGCAAAAGCAAATTGAAATGAAAAATACGTCAATAAAAATGTGGATTGCATAATAGAAGCGGGCACACATAATATGACAATCGAAATGACCATCTCGTCTCAATCGAGTTCAGTAAAAGTCTGAGTAGAAAACTTTAAAAAATTACAGAATCTCCTTCTGTTTCCATGAGAATTGCGCTGTCATTTTTTTTCTTTACAGTGGAATATCCTTCTTGGCAGATCTAATGTTGAGACATGCTACGAAAACAGGTGTTTTATTACAATTCATACAATCTCAGCCAAAACCAGCTAAATGCAAATATTCATAAATGTAAAATCACTCTACGTTCCCGAAGACGTTCAGTTCACACATTCAGTTACGTTATACGAATCAGGGATCGAACGCAGGACTTCTCGATCAGCAGTCCCACTTGCAACCAGTCGGCCAACGAGGCATTTAAAAGAACTCATACGGAATGAAACTGAAACAGAAGTGTTTTATACTCATAGATGTCATTAATACTAAAGAAGTAGATGATTTACTTAATGTAAACATCTGTATCACCAGAGACCTTCCACGAAGATCAATTCACCGATAGTATGTAATACAGAAATATAACATAATAAATAAATAGTTATTTATCCAACATACAAACGAACGCCCCTGGCTATTGTTTGGGTGTTATTCAATATCTCAGTCCGAGTAATTCAATTTAACAAAACACACTTGTACCACGACGCGCTCGAGGCGTGCAAGTATCGATGCCCAAACTTATACATGGAGTGTGGTCGGTCGGAAAAATTATGGTTGCTGGTATTTGTATAAGTGTTTACTTGTATAGGTATTTTAAAGATTTGAACTGTATGTTTTACGGTCACTGAATGTCTTGTTTTACTCATTACACCTGCGTCGTGATACGGGTGCAAATACAAATATGCACTTAAATTAGCTGGAGTAAACTTTATAGATTTATTTACGAAATTCTAATCAGTGAAATTTGAAAAATTACTGGTGTGTAATATTTTGACTTTAGTTTGTTAGTTAAAAATCGACGCGTGGCTTTATATTGTACAATAAGCGTAAAATACGATTTATTGATTGCACAGCATAGTATAATCTATAGAAAACGTAAATTAATTATGAATTAAACTACTTTTAAATCAGTTATTGGCTAAAATAGTTCCTTCCGTCTACCCAGTTCAAATAAGAAAAAATAATGAATTCAAAGAAACTCTGTGGTGGTAAGTGCGATTGGTGTGATAGGTCTTGGGTTCAATCTACGGGTCAGGCACTATTGGGTTTTCCAATTTAAAACACCCAATAGTGGCTCTGAGTCTGGATTCGCGCTCAAAATATGGCAATAGGCTCAAACCATAATCCATAGAGGGACGTAATTATATAGAAGTCTACTGTACTCTTCTGCCTACCTCTTCGGGAATTACAGACGTGATGTTATAGATATAGATTAATACCTGAAAAGTAAGTGATTTACATAAGGTAAACATTTCTATCACAAGAGAACTTCACGTTATGTAAAGAAAGAAAAGCATACAGAACTCATATTTTATCAACGGAAATAATACGTAAATCATGCACTGTCCTAATAAGTACATAACAGATGCTAAAAGGCTCGTAAATTATTTAATGTGATAACAACTGGTATTCTACCCGAAACTTTCAAGAATTACCTACATCTATTTTGAGCTCGGCAATGTAGGCACAAGGAACTTTTCCATAACTCACGAAGCAACAAAGAAATCCGTGCCAAGGCAGGTGGCTACAATTGTGAATGACGCCATAATTGTAAAACTTGCCACAACTCCATCACTTTCTTCGTATTCCATTTTTACGTCCAATGCTTGATATGTTTAAATGCGAAAGACCAGTCGGAATGAAGAACCCTCGTTGTACGATAAACATCGCTCATGTTGTGCAATTCGATGTGATTTAGTAGTGAATTGGTATAGGTCGAAGCTAAGAAATTTGGTAAATTGTGCCTTTCCGTTGCGTGCGACGTGCCTCCCAGAATCGTTGTCACCCTATTTCGTGTCTTATTTATAACATCGACGTGGCTTTTATCAAGTTGTTAATTCCCTTAATTCGTTTAAGGTGAGCGACATCGGCTAATGGTTAAGATTTAGATAGGGAAGGCAGCATTGAGATAAATGCAAGGTGGCACTGAATGAAGCGCCTGGGGATCTTAGTTAGGTGAAGACATTTGGTATCTGCCGGGTATAAATTGAATAAAGTAGTTAGTGAAAATTACGGTAATATTACTGCCCTGGTTTGACTATGAAGGCTAAGGCAAGAACGTAGTTACCCAATATGGAATCTTCCTCCCAATATATTACAGACGAAATTTTCTACGCGCTTCGATATAGTTTAAAGGCACTATGTAGGTGGATAATTTTGACTATAATATTAGAAGTCATTTGTCATACCAGTTACATTAAATAAATGATTGCACCCCGCGTTACGTTCTAGTGTAGTAGTGCAACAGTTACGATTAGCCTTCTCAGTAATGTTGTCGCGAAGTGATGATGGAGCCAAGGAACATTAAGATATCGGTACTTGTAAATATAAATAAATATGAAAATAAAAAAAGACAATTAAAAATATAATGTTGTTACAAATAATATTTAATTTCCATTTCGTTGCAATGCGTACTAGTGAAACGGCAGATTAAGATGTCTACAGTTGTTGCTGTAATTATTATTTTTATTATAATAAACTGTCGCAATGTTACTGCGATTTAATAGAAATTAAATATTTATCGATGTAACACATGTTGAGATATAATAATTAATTTACGTCTTGGTTTCAATTACTTTGTTTATAATTTGAAGGATTTAAAAATATTATTACATTACTAAAAATTAATTGATATGCACGTAATTAATTTTTCATTATTAAAACGCCAATTTCTATCGGCTTAGATCCTTCATGAATGGGTCATCGAAGAAGAAAAAAACGTAAAAATACGCCTGTAATCCCCGAAGAGATAGGCAAAGGATTGCGGAACAGTCGCACGTTGACCAGTTACGTTTACGTTTCATCGGAGAAAACTATCCAAACCTAAACATTTTTTGCTAACACCGACATCACAAACATACCGTAGGTGTGGCGCTAATGTAACATCACTATGATAATATGGAATGTGGATATTCTTTCCAATCGGATACATATCGAGTCGTGGTATCGCGACAACGTGGTCGGCGTATCGCGTTACAATCATCGATAGGACGTACTTGTGGTAAGAAGCGGGTTAAATATTTGAATGCCGACCGTGTTGTATGGCTCAGTGGTTTGCTCAGCGGCGTGCTATTGTAGCGGCCTTTGTCTAGTAGTGGATAGAAATAGAGTTATGATGATGGACCAAGGCCTCAGGCCTCCCCGTGACCATTCCCCATATCCAGACTCCGAGCCACTACTAGAAAATCTAAATTAGAGAATTTATTAGTTCCCGACCCGTGATTTGAACCCAGGACCTCCCGATCGGCAGTCGCGCGTGCAACCAACACGACCAACGAGGCAGTTATGTCTAACCGGTATAAAATAAGTTCCAACTTAACCGGTCACAGATCCTGTGATTCCCTGACGTCTAACTGAAATTCCGAGTAACGAGATTATATTTGGAGACCGAGAGGCGTTAACACCTCCAGAATTTTAACGATACATTTGGTTAGTTAAGCAATAAATGATGCAGCAAATCGTTAGTTTGTTGAAGTGCTTGTTAGAGCTGGCAAAGTAGCCAACTCCTTGAGCAATATTGAGTTATTACTCCGCAAATAAGTCGGCAGTTGGCAAACATTTTACAAAATGCCACCCCTTTTTACATATTATCCGGTAAAATGTTTACTTACTTTTATTTTTTACTTTTACATTCATGTTTATTTACTTTATATTCGTTTTCAAGAACTCCACACAGTATTTGGCGAACATATTTCAACTACGAAAATAACGCATGACTTAACTAGTATTACTCAGAATTATATCGAGAGAAGATGGACATATATTTTTAAAAATATTTTCCACCACGAATGTCATATTATTGAGATAAAAAAGGAATATCGCGCCTGTAATCCTTGAAGGTATAGGCAGAGGAGTGTAGGACACATCTACGTTTCACCCGTTACGTTTACGTCCCACTATGGATTAATTAGTGAGCCGAATGGCATACATCGGACGCATCTAAACTCCGAGCCAGTAACTATGATCTTAGTCAGAAATATTCGATACCTACTGCCCAATTTGCAATCAACACGACCAACGAGGCTGTCAAAATACAAATCATTTAAACATATCTGATAGTGGTTTCGCAATGGTGGCGTTCTTTGCTATTTTCTTAGCTTTATATGATTCTTATGTTGGTCACCGTATCCTTTAAACGGGATAAGATATGAAATCATGCTGCCTAACATTAGGAAAATGTGCAATGATACTTCTGTAAGCGAACTCAAGTTACCACTACTTAAATTCGAAGCACCAATTATAGAACATCTCTATACAATACTAAATGCATTGAGTGCATTATTAAATAAGAGACGGGTACTTATATAATTTTTTTTTATCACAAGAAAAGGCTTAATCGTTGCGACAATTATGGAGCCCTGGTAATTAATATCTTACAATTACGCCTAACTTACAATCTACATTATGACTACTATTGTCTCTTATAAACTAATTTGTACAGTATTCTTGTACAGTACTTTATAATACATATATCTCAATACTAAATCATGTTCTTAGCGATCACTTTTAATAACACGTCCCGCTCCGAGTATAGTTATTTATTGTATCCGCTTGGAAGCGGTTATGCTGTTCGTTGATAAATAACTCTTTTCGTAATGTTTTCTTTAATTTTGATTACTAATTATCTATTATCGTTCAAAGTATCCAAGCTTAAGCATTGTTATCAATGAATACGCTTTTGTACACTACGTCTTTAGATTTACATCGGCAATAATAGTAATTATTATTATATCACCTAGTTCCCTTACGGGGTAGATAGCGGGCGCCGAGGGTTAAGTATATCTACATTTACATACTTCTATCTTTCACTATACACAAATAAACTAAATTTTATGAGTCTTGTACCAACCACGTAATTAGACTACTTCGTTGTCCATATTTAAATTTCATCTATTTTAAAACCATTTCTTTTTTTACTTTCTCACGCCTGTGACACCCGAAGAGGTAGGCAGAGGAGTGTAATGCACACTTCTACCGGGCACATCTCCAGACTTCGAGTCATAAGTAGATATTGTAAATTAGAAGCTCCAATTATGCCCGACCCGGGATTTGAACACAGGACCATAGTGAGGTCCTGGGTTACGCTTGCAACCAACACGACCAACGAGGCAGTTAAAATGTAACTAATTAAAAATGTAGAAGAAGCACGGTAGGTTTCTAGATCTTAGATATTTAACACTCGGTGCTTTCTGTCCGCCTCGTAAGAGAGCTGGCGTGTTATAATAATATGATCATAATGTTGAGAGAGAGAAACTTAAAATATAGTTATGTAAATAGAAAGTAACTTTCAATTCACCTCCAGGGGCATTTAGGATCCAAAAAGTTAAGTCTTATTACTAGGTTCAAAAGATCACGAATTACGTCCTATAAACACTGATAAAATATTTTAGACACTAACTTAGCAAATGAAATAATAGTAGGCTTTACTCTTCTTTATAATAACAACGTCTGCAAATTCTATTAAGAAAGATAAACTCACCACAGAGGAAATAATTAAATTTCTTATTAAACAAGCAATGAAGCAAACACTATAAATCTAAACGCAATATCGTATCCATATTTATTGTGGCGAAAAAAAAAACGCCGAAACAAAATGAAATTCCCTAATTACTTTTTCGAAACACGTAGCCAGGGGAGAGTATAGACCGTTATTTTTACTACCAACGA
>DWFO01005189.1:0-10732 GCA_018246595.1 Mimoniades nurscia nurscia
CTCCCTCACCCTCTCTTCCTCCCTATTTTTACGAACATAATGTACACATCTCTTTCAATCATAAACCCCGAGCAACCGACTGCATGAATGAATATGGTTACCTCGAATGCGTAAGTAAAAACTAACATGTCGGGTTACTATGGTTACCACGAACGCCACCTGATGAGAGAAATGTGAACTACCGAACTTCCAAACGAAATTGTTGATTTTTAATTAAAAAACATTTTCAATCTGATCAAATTGTGAATCCATACCATTCCCGAATCAACGCAATCACGCATACAAGATTTCATAAAATCAGTCCCAGCCGTTTCGGAGGAGTTCCGTGACATACACACTCACAAAAGAAATATATATATAATTATAAAGATTTACACATATACATATGTATAAAATTATATTTTGGGGCATCATACACGCAGCCGCCTAATTTAAAACTAAGCAGTGCATGTACTAAAAGTGTAATGTCACATCACGCATATAATACCTGAAGAGCTATAACAGGATTAGGCACAGGAGTGTAGTTCATTCCCACGTTTCACCAGTTACATTTGCGTCCCACTATGGAACAGGGGGATATTGCCGTGCTCTAGGCACATATCCGGCCTCCGAGCCTGAGCAAGGCCAGGACCTCTCGATTTACGATCGCGCTGACAAGCTGACACGACCAACTAAACAGTCAAACTGCATGCGTGTTATTTTCACATAATGTATGTATATTAGGAATTCTTACCTCTAAGTAGTCCTGAACAGAGAAGACATCATTTTCTGCTAATTTTGATAAATCATTTAACTGAAAGATGGCTTTGACGACGCAGAACCATCCGATCACTACTGTATCATCGGCTGCTGACGGCCAGAGTTTCTCTGCAAATAGAACACATGTTATAATGGTGCAATATAATATAATATTTACTGATTTGACATAATTTATTCAAATGTTACTGAAGTTATACCCCTTTCAGGGTTACATGTATTGTTTTATGTAATATTACTGGAGTAATAAAGTAAAGATTTAGATGTTGATTGCATAGTCATATAAAACAGTCATATAGTACAGAGAGTAATTCCATGTCCCAGTTGCTCTCGGCCCTGGCCTTTACAACTTTATTGGGAGAGGTTGGCTAGCATTGAGAGCAAAAGAGTAAAGTTGACTTTTATTGTGAAATATATATACCTACATAGTTACCACACTCTAAATTTTTTGCCACCAGATCTTAATTAACTTAATATTAAGAAAGATGAAAGAAGTTGTTAGGTAAAATTGAAACAATAATAAAACTAAACACAACTAGTGGTCACACAAAATTAAAAATAGTCAAGAAATACATCAATACAATATAATTGTTTTCTATCAAGATACAAAATGTATGTTCAACCATTATGTATTTTATTAAACATTTATAACTTATGAAGCAACATTGTGCATATTATAGTTAAAAAAGATATAATGATTTTTTTTTTAAAAGATGTAAAGAAAGACTGGCTCACTGAATTTCTAACTAGATCTTTCCAATTAAACTTATATTCCAACTAATGACTGTAATGACTTAAGAAAAAATTGTATTCGAATATTTATTGATGTAATAAAATTATTTTAAACTACAGTAAATCAAAAGAACCTTCAAATTTCAGTAAATAAAAATATGTATTCTAAAAAACATACCAAACAGCTTTCCCAGTACATTAGTCAACAAGGGTTGCCGATGTGAGCATAAATGGGCAACACAGCCAGCTATACCACGTCGGACCGCTGGGTCGGAACATTCCACATGTGATAAAAGGGCTTTAGATAATTCTGTGAACAAATGCAAATAAAAAATATTGTAGTTCATTTCACCTATGGACATGTGCAACATCAAAGGAGTTGCCAATTCTTCACCGGATTTGAGTGAAAGCTTTTTTAATGCCTTTCCTAAATAACACTATAATAAGATAAATTATGAGTAAGGCCATCATTATCCAAAGATACATTAACATACACAGATAATGACTAAGCAAGTAAGTTATATACATTAATTTGTTTAGAAAATATCTGAAGCTTTTCAATAACAATATAATTTAGTGTTCAGGTATGTAATAGGTATGTTAAAATATATATAGGTCTATACACATTTCATATAAATGTATGTACACAAAATGCATGGCTTACCTAAATCAACCATACCCTCATAATTTTCTTTTAATAGCTCCAATGCTACAGTTCAAACAGAAGTAATATTATCTAACCACATACAAACAAATACAAGACAACAGGAAAGTGAATTGTAAGTGAAAGTGCAATTATACATAATTATAGTAGTTATATTATATTGTCTTAATATCACTAACTTAAAAAAAACCCAGACAGTTTCAATCTCGAATTCCTATATGTTAAGATATTTAAATAAAGGGTCAGTGTTACTTAAAATCTGTGTACATTATTTATAGATGCATTTAACTAACAAAATCCAAAACAGTTAATAATGCTACTACACTATAAAAATGGGATTGATAACAACAACAATAAATATAAAAAATATTTCATCAACAACATTCACATCATCAAGCCTTTTATCCTTTGGTGTTGGACACAGGTATCATCTTAGAGTGACAAAGGTTCGAGGCCATAATTGGCCAAGTTCGAGTTAGCTAACTTCACACTCTTTAGAGAACAATATGAAGAACTTTAAAATATGTGGACTTCCTCACATTTTTTTAAGCTGTTACAGCATGTAATATTTAACCTTACAAGATACTTTTTTTTGTGGACCCATGGAGTAGAAGATGGAAATCTAATCTGGCAATTTGAACTCTACATCCCTGGGCTATAAAATATTCTCACCGGCTATTTCCTCATCAGTAGTATACTCATGCAAAGCATTTAGAATCCTTGGTAGATTAGACTCCAGAGCTTCCACAATCAGTGGTACACTGTTAGTCTGTCGTACAATTTGGCTGAGCTTTGGGAAGAGTGTCTGAGCTTGTGAACGGATTTTGCCAACACCTGGGCGTAACCAGCAGTCACCCAGGCATATTCGAGAAAGTGCTGCTCTGATCCATCTACAATAAATACAAACACTTTATATAACATGGAAAAGTAAGATGCTAATCTATGATTTTATTTATTTTTGGGGAACAAAGTATAGCATTAAATAAAAAAAAAATTAAAGATAGAAAAAGCAATAAACAAATGGACTCAAGAAAATATTACAACTAAGAGAATTTAAGAATATATTATGAAAGATTGGATCCAGAGGTTCCTTCAAACAGCATATGTTTCCAAAGAAGTGGCAAAAACTTCTATTTAATCTCAAGCTGTAACAGACACAGACTAATAACTTTTAATGTTATTTAATACCTCTTAGAATATGTATGCAATGTTAATGTATAATGGATGTAGATTGTACAAGTTGTTGTAACTTTTCTATACAACTTCAATTATTTTTTATATGTGAAATAATGTAAATAAATGAATGTATGCATGGTTATTTTTTGGGGGTAATTGGGAATCACTAAATATGTAGGAGATAGTTGTACATGCGGTTGGTGATCAACAGTTATATTAATAGGTTATATAAAGAAACTATACTTCCAGAGAAATGAAATATTAAACT
This sequence comes from Mimoniades nurscia nurscia, assembly GCA_018246595.1. Classification (NCBI taxonomy): domain Eukaryota; kingdom Metazoa; phylum Arthropoda; class Insecta; order Lepidoptera; family Hesperiidae; genus Mimoniades; species Mimoniades nurscia. The sequence goes on from DWFO01005189.1 coordinate 3,597, forward strand.
CACCTGGCATTCTTGCTAGGATCAATCTGATTCTGAAGAACAATATTGGTTTTATATGAATGAAAAGCAAATCCCCCAGCCACTGCTCGGTTGAGTGCCTCATCACTAACAAGCCGAACTTCCGCCTACACATGTAGAATATGATATAGGTTAAAATTAAATTAGTGGTATATTTAAAAAGTAACGGAAAGGTCTTTCCAGGTTGCACATATGGAAGCAAAACGAAATATGTCATCATACATACAAACATTCTATCCATGTACTGGGCAGGACCTGCTTCCACAAGAAGATTGTCAATATTATAATGCAAGGCTTTTAAGGGTTATTGATACCCTTGAAACCTTAGACAGACAATTAGAAGTTTAGTGGCTATTAATAACTTTACATTTGTAAATTCATACATAAAACAACCTATTAATAATACAGAAAATATAATTAATTTTCATAACAAACGAACTACTACACATTAAACAATTATTATGAAAATCCTGATAATACTTACACTATCATTGCTGGCTAGTGCTAGCAGCGTAGGTATAGCAGAATGCAGCAGGTTGGTATAGAAAGGTGCACAGTTAGGTCGGTTCCCCAGCACACCAAGGCACCTGCCGAGTGTCCATGCTGCTGCTTGTATTTCATGAACTCTGTTCAAAAAAATGTAAGTACAATGACAATAACCACAATAATACAATACATTTATAGTTTAATTACATACTAATAGGTAAAGAAAACTATAGAATTGATACTAAATCAGATTTGAAAAACAATAATTAGATAGATACAAAGGACTATTTTCAAGGTATCTTTAAGAGGAGAGGATTTTGTCTAGTGACTTAAGGGACATCAGACTGAGAGAAGTTAGTTCTATCCATAAACACAGTCTATATACAACATACTACTATGATCTTATTGTCTCAGTTCACATATCATGTTATGTACACATGTAAAGTGAATAAACGAACATATAAACATATGTATGAATCATCAATAAATAAATAAAAGTTCTATATAACTTTTATTTATTTTTATAACATACTTTCTCTGCCTACATTAGACTCACTACATTCTATTGCCTCATTGGTCGTGTTGGTTGGAAGTGCAACTGCCGAAAGGGAGGTCCCGGGTTTGATTCCCGGGTCGTGCACTACTAAATTTTCTAATCTAGACTTTCTAGTAGTGGCTTGGAGTCTGGATATGTGCCCGGTGTATGGCAACAGGCTCACCACTTATTCCATAGTGGGACGTAAACATGACTGGTAAAATGTGGGAGTGTTCTACATCCCTCTGCCTACCTCTTTGGGGATGACAGGTGTGATGTTACCATAGGTGTAACATACTTTCTCCATGAGAGTTTATATAATGTTAACATTGAATTACATCAGAACTGCATAAATGAATGAATAATATCCCTAAAAATGTTTAAGATGATGACTTAATCTAAACTTTCAATGCTCCATTACTGGAAATTAGTCTCTTCTCAAAACAAGAAGGCTTAAGATCATACTCCTGTGTACTGGCCAAGTGTGAGTAGATAGATTTAACTTAACATTCAATAAATAAATATGTATTCATAATTATAATTTAACTGTTTAACAACAAATCAGGTTTCCAGAGTTAATGTGATATTTTTATCCAGAAGTTACATAATACAATTCCATTACTTCTATCCCTACATGAGACTTCATGACACGTTTTGATAAATAAAAATTTTGAGCGTAAATATAATAAATCCTATAACATGGTATTCCATTGACAATTTGATACCTTTATTTTCCAATATGTGTTGTAATGATTTTTCTTCATATTCTATCCAATAAATAGTAAATATACTTTTAATTCGGTTTCTGGTAAAGTAAATATCTATTAAGGTTACAACAGTTGCAATAGGAAATATTGAAACGGTGTTAGACAACTACATATTTTATAGCAATGAAAAAAAACTAAGTTTTTTTAACTAACTGCTATTATAACTCATTTAATACAAAATTCAATTCTTAGCTAGGTTTATGAATGTAATTAGCAATAGATATGAAACAAGGCTTTGTGAGCCTTGATCTTGATTCGGATACAATAAACACACTTACTTAGGTTGTCCCTCGCAACTTTTCAGATACTCCAAAGACTTTTCCGCCTTCTCCAACACGTTCATGGCTAAGTATTCTCAATCAATGCATTCCAAGTACAATAAAAACATAATAACGGTTTACTCTGTCGGAAAATAAATATTTTCCGTCGCGAAAACGCAACAAACAAACTACAGAGGAAAATCAATTGTTGACGTTTATGTTTCCCGTTCGAAAACTGTTTATTTTGGAAGTTGTATTTTTAGTTACTGCACAATTTTGTAGAAGCTCTCCATGGAAATTACAATATTCCATTATTCTTCTACCTTCAATTGTTTGAATTGCATATTTTTCCGAAACTTGTTATACATAATTATTAACATATTTATATTTTATAACAAGACGTTTTCCAGTTTTGTACTGTTTTCTACACTTCTACAGAATAATGAGTTTGGTTTGGGTAAATTGAAATACCTTCTTGATAAGGCTTAAGCAGACGAGCTACTTTTGGAATCAGCTTTTCACTATTTTGCTACTTTTGGAAGAAAATGCACATTAACAAAACACATAACCGTCACATTAAATATTTTATGGCGGCGCTACTCTTCTTGACGGCCTCGTTGGTTGTGTTGGTTGCAAGTGCGACTGCCGATCAGTAGGTCCCGGGTTCGATTCCCGGGTCGAATATGTTCTAATATTATATTCCTTATTTATCATTAGCATTACTCCTTCCTTCTGTTACATTTCCGCTTCCGCTAGCAACGACGATAGCATCTACGCTACGTAAGAAGTAAGCAAAATTTGGTTTAGGATTTATTAAATAATTGAAATAATATACGAAATTGATCCAACTATCAAAACCAACAAGTATTCAAAATGCGCCGACCGAGATACAGATGCAGTCGTAAAATTGCTGATCGTTGATGCTTAAGGTTCATGTGTGTTATAGCCTTTAGCCAGCTGATAGCTGATAACACTCAAACGTCAATCAAATACATTTTATTGATTACAAACGTTACTTTACTGAAGTTTGACATTAAAATAATAACTTAGTAAGATTATTTGATGAGCGATCTTCGTAGAGATAAAAAATAATGTCTACAGCAGAACAAGAAGTTGACGTGATGCATGGCTTAAAAACAGTTTTGGCAAACATTGAACATGCTGTGGCTCGAAGAAATAAAGTAAGTTAATTGTTTTTTATTTTCATTAGTTTTATCGCATATAATTCTTACAAGTGTTTAAAAATAGCTAGTAAAATGTAAACTGAGCAGATTTGAATTGCTTCGCGTAGATAATTACTGCTGTTACATAAACTGTTAACCTTGTCTGAAGATGGTGAAAATCTGAACTGGTATCTTCTCAGTACCTACACACGTTGCGTTCACGCTTATATACCGATATGGAGTATTGATCTTGCATCAACGTAATTGTTGTACTAATTTTTGTCCATAGGATCTACCACAAGTTATGCCATGTTTAGTTGCTGTGTCGAAAATAAAGCCAGCATCTATGGTAATTCAGGCTTATGAAGCTGGCCAGCGACATTTTGGTGAAAACTATGTAAATGAACTTGCTGAAAAATCTAGTGACCCAGAATTGCTTGAGAAATGTAAAGACATAAAGTGGCATTTTATAGGCCATTTGCAAACTAATAAGATCAATAAGTTGTTAAGTTCACCAGGGTTGTATATGGTTGAAACTGTTCATTCAGAAAAGCTTGCAGAAAATTTGAATAAACAATGGATTAAACATCGAAAGGAGGAAGAAAAATTAAAAGTAATGGTTCAGATCAATACTAGTGGAGAAAATGGTAGGGATCAGATTTTAAATTCAATATTAATATGACTGTATCTGACTGTACTGTATTATACCTATATTTCTTTTTATCATTATGGTATTTAATCAACTCCATTTTTTTATTTTCATAGCAAAAAATGGAACTGAACCAGATAATGCAACCAATCTTGTCGAATATGTCCTCAAAACCTGTCCTGGCCTTAGCTTTCAAGGTCTGATGACTATTGGTATATATGACTATGATATATCTAATGGCCCTAATCCTGATTTTCTCACACTAGCAAAATGTAGACAGGATGTCTGTGAGAAGTTAGGCTTAAACATTAATAATGTTGAACTGTCAATGGGAATGTCCACTGATTATGAACATGCTGTAAGTTTATATCTGACTATTTTGTTTAAATAAGAAACACTCTGAATTATTTACTTCAATCCTTTAAGGTAATTCTAAAGCCTGGAGTATTACTGTCACCATTGTGTTGCCATTCTTAAAGGTTTGATATACCTTTATTTGTAAACACTAGTATTACAGTATTATAAGCAATGATACTTTGAAGAAGAGGTAGACAGAAGAATGTAGTACACATTCATGTTTCACCAGTTACAGTTAAATCTCAATATAGAATTGGTTGTGATTCTTTTATGTTAAATAATGTATAAATTATTAATACTGAATAAATTCTTGTCATGCTAGATTATTTATAAATATTGCTCAATTGCTTTAAATCCACGTTTTTAAAGTGTGTGCTTGTAAGGCCACATGTGCAGTGGTTATAAGTTTGGTATTTTAAAAGGTTTAATAATAATTATAAGGTCATTAATCATTATTTTTGATATTTCAGATCGAATTAGGTGCCACAACGGTACGTGTTGGATCTGTAATATTTGGCGCAAGGCCACCTAAAGACATAACGTTATACTAATTATGTTTTATAAAGTTTTATTTTCTTGGAACTATTTTAATATTAAGGACAAGGGCTTCCATAAACTTCCATTATTGCTGTTATGCTATTCTTTATATGGTAAATGTACTGTGTGTTCTGAGAATGATCTGCATAAAATAAATGTGTTGTCAAAAAAACGTTTTTATGTAGTTTTGTGTAATTTTGCTGTCATTTAATTTTTTTGTTTCAAACGTAATATAAGAAAGAAAATTTTTGTTTGCGTTGTTTAAATGTTCGTTATTATTTATTAATAACGAACATTTTTAAACAAGGCTTAATTTCTGTAGATTGACATTCTTAAATCACTCTCAATCGTGGGGAATATTAAATTTTTTACGGCAACACAGTGCTGTGAAGTCACTCATTCACCAAATTTGTATGAACACTGAACAGTGAGCAGAGATAAAGTGACAGAAGTCTTTCATACGTCATTTCTGATAGTTGCGTACGCCACGGCTCTTACAAATGCTTAAATGTTTACATACGAAGTGAAATTTGTACAGTAATATAGCATTTTCTTAATAACAATATCAAATCAATATTTTTGTACCAATATTGTGAAGGGCTTAAATGTTTTTAATACAAGTGTTACCAAAGTGAAGTGTGGAAAGTATTAAAAGTAAGTGAAAAGGTGGAACATCCTGTTCGAAACAAGGACGTATCTTGTAGTCAGGTAAAGAAGGATAACAACTTTTAGTTTCTTTTCCAAATGTATTTTTGTTTGTTTTATCTGAATTACGTACAAGGTCGAGAACTTGACTTCGTTAACGTAGTATGTACTTAAATCAAAGAGAAATGTAGCACGCGGCTGGTAATTATTAGTTAGCCGATCTGAGCACGTTTTATGATACAAGCGTTCGTTTGTCAGAATAAGATATTCCAATTTAGATTTAATATTTATTTTTAAATATAGTGGTTATGGAAAATTTACCAAAAAGCATATTTTATATTTGTAATATTCAATGTGAAGTAAAATATTCATGCTATTTTTAATATGGAATAACCAGCTAGTTAATCTATAGCGTTTAGAATCCAGCTGGAATATAACTAGGAATATTATTAACAGAATCACATTGTTAGCAATAATTGTTAATAAGAATATCATTTAGCATTACAATATAACAGTACACCTGTATTTCTCGTAATGGATAGATTAATATAAGTTAGCATTAACTGGTAATAGGGGCTGTAAAGAGGGGACTATTTGTAATAACATTCTAGTGGGTATATATAAGTGCAGTTATTAGTAGCATAAATTCTCGTGCTGGTAACATATATGTTACTAATCCTGAAGATGTGGCTTGGTTACTCTTATGTCCCCATTGGCTAACCAACACAGCTTTCTGACTGGAACCAAAAGGCTTTCAAAATAATTGCTTCTTAGAAGATTGCCATGTAAGTAGTCTGGCTCTATTTATCCACATGGTGTCACTAAACACTTAACAATTGTCTGCCATCTAGCTCTGTGCATGTGGTAATCTCATGCAGTACTGCTGAAGACTTGACAATCGAATGTATGCATATATAGTGTTTTTTTAGTGCATAAATAGGGAATTGATTTTTTCATACCTTTCCATTGTTAGAATCTTCTTGTGAGTTAATTTTAAACAGTCTGTGATCTTCGTATAAATGTGTTTTTCTCAGTACTTCTTTATCTAATATTGCCATTATTGTTAAGCTAAAGCTTAAATATTTTGGCAATTACCTCTCTACAAATGGATTTAATTTATTGGTTTACAAATTCAAATAATTGATTGAACTTACAACTTTTATGTTTCTTATGGATGATGATTCATAAATTCTCACAAAATATTTTACCATTATCTCTGTTAATCACATTTGGAGCTGTATCATATAATATGCTGTAGGTTTTGGCAGTTTGATATAATCAATGATAAATTGTTTCCCACATCCAAGTCTCATTGTAAATTACTGGAAGTACTTGTATGTTACAGTGTTATTAACAAAATCAAGTCTCATAAATACAACACTGGTGATGCAAGTGTGAACAGAACAATATATATCTTGTCATATTCAATTACAAAAAACTCTCATGAAATAATGAAACAGTGAGAATCTTTGCTAATTAGACACCACCTTCTTTATGAATGCTCAATCAATGTACTATGCATTCAGAATGGTTTGTTTCTTTCTCCCTAAGGCCATTCAAATTATTGTAGAAAGTAACAAAACATGCAGAAGTGAAAAAATGATAGGCCTGTTGGTACAGTGGTTAGTGAACCTGACTGTTGCCCCGGGGGTCGTGGGTTCGATTCCCACCCAGAATAAATATTTGTGTGATGAGCACAAGTATTTGTTCTGTGTCTGG
>DWFO01005190.1:0-10731 GCA_018246595.1 Mimoniades nurscia nurscia
CGGATTAACTATAAATAATAATTTGGTAGCATTTGAAATTAAAATAATTCAATACCTACCAATTACGTTAACTACTATGGAAAGATGAAACTATTGATCACAGATCGATCGATGTACCAATGAATGTTTTTCTTACTGTGAACATATAATTGCGAGTTCATGATAAGTTGTTGATGAGTTGATTATAATGAGTTGATGATAATGATTTGATGATGATGATGCTGATGAGTTAATGAATTGTCATCATCATCAACTGTTTTATTGTTACACTGTTGGATACGAATCTTCCCTCTGAATGAGAAAGTTTATCGCCATTAGGTATCTATAATGCTAGCCCTGTCGGGTTGACAAACTATGTATGTCTTACAGAACAGTATAACTAATATTCTGCAATATTTTTAAACTCATGTCGTCAATCAATGCATGATCATTCGTGATAAAATAACTCATACCATATGATCTTATAATATCGTTCATGAACGAGGTATGAACTACTTATTTTCAATATAAAAACAATTACCTACTCACATATAGGCGAAGTAACTACTCATAATATCCATTCACTTCAGTAATCGTATGCTAATTTATGAATGGTCGGTAGGTACCAATCCAAATCGATTTATGACCCCGATGCTATCGATTTCGAAATCGTCTCGTATAAGCTAAGCGAAGAGAATACCGAAATACCGGTCGGTCGTCTCTACCAAACATTAAAAGCCGGTCAAACAGCCGGGTAATAAAACAATATATCAATATTAAGCTACCTTACGTGTCTAGTATAATAAATACATTAATTTTTAAACTAACAAACATCTCTTTGTACATATTTGTATGTGTTCAGTTTATTTAGTCTGAGCACCTACTCTATGTAGAGACCGTTTTATTTGAAAACAGCTATTCTTGGTATTATGTGGGTAAATTTAATATTGTATATATTTAAACGCATTCTACCCTCAGTCGTAGCACACCTAGGTATCTAGATAGGAATTTGTATGTTCGTCTTAGTGAATTCTCGTTATATGTACCAACATTGAATAAGAAAGTTGTGCATTCTTAGTAACAATAAAATAAAATTATTTAAAATAATTTTGTTTCAAATTTCATGTAACAAAAATGATTATTCTTATATTTAGCGTAATCCAATGGTGGATCTACGTTAATAGAGAACAAAATAACAATCGTTATAAAAATAAAACAAACGTAAAAAAACCTAAAATCACGCCTGTAGTCTCCGAAGAGGTAGGCAGAGAAATGTAGTACCTACCAACACTCCCGCGTTTCACCAGTGACGTTTACGTCCCAATATGGAATAGGTGTTGAGCCTATTGCCATACACCGGGCACATTTCCAGGCTGCGAGCCACTACTAGAAAATCTAAATTAGAAAAATGTAAGTGTCCGACCCGGGAATTAAACCCAGGATCTTCCGATGGGCAATCGCATTTGCAACCAACATGATCAACGAGGCAGTAAAAAAAAACAAATGTGATTATAATTCAAAACACAATATCAATATAATTGTTTAAACTGAAGATAATTCATACAATTTGCCTAGATACAAGAACTAAGTATGAATGTTTTTACATTATGTAAATTAATCAGCGATACAAGTCCAACTACATCATAATAAATTATGTAGAATTATAATCGTGAGCATTAAATACTTGGACTTATAACACATACTAAGTTCAAAGAATAGGTTAAGAATTGAACCAGAGTGCTTGGTAATAATAGGTTATGTTAGGAACCAATGCGTGAGTAGATTCGTAACGGTGCTTCCAACGAAACTAAAATTCAACGAAAAGTGTCGAATTGTGACATATCAACACGAACCCAACACCCAAAGGGTTCCCGACGCTTTGTTTTCGAACGCGTTTCACACAGCGGCCGTGTTTGCTGAACACACACACACAGCGCGGCATGCGACTGAGCAATTATCACTTACCTGCGACACGCGATCACAACACTGCACACAGATTTATTGTAGATAAACTAGTATCATCACTTTTACGGGTGTTGTAAATTAATTATGGTACACTATTTATGGTGGCGGTTATGGCGCTGCGGAGAGCGCGGCCGATCGAGTCGGCGGGTGGCGGCGGTGTGGAGCGCGCTGGGCGGGCGGGGCGACTCGGCCCGGGATTGCTCCGTCTCGGAACTAATTCGCTTGAAGAAGCGCGCGCCGCTCGCTCGCTTCATCCCTCGTCTTATCTGAATCTCATTTGCTGGTCTATTTACTTCGGTGCGTGTGTTAGGCATGTGGCTGTTGACAAATCATATTTGTTTGTTCAGCAAATACATTACCTATCCAATATTATCTGATTTTAATTTTCTTATATATAAATCTATATGATACATACGTAGATTGAAATGTCATTTTATATAGTATTTTACTAGTATAAAAATCTTGCTTTTATCAATTTCACATATCAGTACTTACTACTTTAGTTATTTCATGCCAAAATTAATGATATGAAAAGAAAATCGAAATATTCGATCTATAAGTTACTTATAGATCGAATATTTCGATTTTCTTTTCATATCATTTATTTTGGCATACTCATACTGGTGAAACGTGGAAATGTTCTACATACCTCTGCCTACCTCTTCGGGGATTACAGGCGTGAAGTTACTTATAAGTTACTTACACGGCTCTAACCAAAGGCAGCTAAAATTAACTGTACTGATGCCGTTACATACGATCGTTTTTACATACGCACTTACACTCGACAATTAATCTTTCGTAGTTAATGTAATTTAACTTACATTGACACAATCCAATAAGACTTAGTGCAATCTAGACCAGACATCAAAAATCAAAGTTCTCTATTCACCATCTACACAAATGTTTAATGTATACAACAATATATATCATTGTTATTACCATCAGAATAATCAACCCTCTTATCATTCCGCTCTTGGACAGGTATTTCGTCTCAGAATGAAAGAGCCGCCACAGTGTACCCTGCTGGTGTTAGACACACCATGATGTCTGATTTATGATATGCCTATAATCTCTCTCATACTATTCATATAATTAGCATACTTACTTATTTCAGGCTAGATTTATGTAAATTAATATTCTATTTATCATTTAGAACTCTCATCATATAAACTTGATATCTCTTTGTATTTAAATATATGAAAATAAAACCTCCGATAAGCTGGATCTAAGCGCCCGAGGAAGGCTGGATCGAAACACTGAATTTTAAACGTAGGTACCTGTTCGAATTGACTAACATTGACTAAGAGAGGCCTGATGAATGTCAAATAAAAATTGTAATAAATACAAATTGAAAGTTCATTATTACGCTACATTCGTTATGGGACAAGCAGAAATCACGGAGAGCCAAATCTGTCTACCCATACAGACCTCACGTTCTATTTCTACATTCATTAATCTCTTCATACACTCACATGTGTATGTTTATGTGTGTACACAAATGTATTTGAGTGTGTGACAATATCTAATTTCCTATTTAAATAATGTCGATTTTTAAAACATACTCACAAATTTTATTCAAAAAGTCATAAATGATACCTTCCTGCCCTCGCTGGGAAGTATATCGGGCAACTAATTTTATTTCATCAAAGGCTTGTACCGCATAATTTGTAATGCATAATTGTAGTTTCAATTTAAAGCCCGTGTTATCTCAGATCTTACGTGTTGTTTGTACGGTTTTAATAGCGAGCACTTATTTTACTTACCAGACGATGGAGCCACTGCTCTTATAAATATTTTATATACACGCAACATCGAAATTATTTTAGGGTCTACGCACACCATACAATTGCACCGCTGTCTTCCTAAGAAATCAGTAGACCAGATATTAACCAAAGCGAAGTTTATTAAGATTTGCTAAGTATGATTTTACCCACGTCCAGAGTGCGTAACAAAATAGATATGTAGCAATTAACGCTCAATGATCGCAAACGGAAAAAAAATTTGTTGTAATAGGCGCTTTTTATTCTTAGTGAAAAAAATCATGATTTTTAATTCGAATGTGTATATCAATGTGCTTTCATAGAGTGATGAAAGTAGAACAAACATGTCAGCTCTGTGAAAATAGAGATATCTGGTGGCCAGCACTCCCTGCTTAACCCGCAAGTGTCCTAGCGTGACTATATATTAGTAATAGAATATAAAAAAATAAAGGATTCTTGTTTAACTTCGTACGCACTCGCAAGGCAAGTTACAAGGAATTACGCAATGTATTTGGTTAAGGTAATAACACTTAAGGCAACGTAGGTGTTACTGGTTTACTGGATACACTATACTCTACAAACTACACACTACAGTATAGACTCCATACCTACACCGGCTCTACGCAGGGCCGCAGCGTACGCGCGTCGCATTCCACAGTCTGTTGACTCGGGGCCGTCTCTTGCACAAAGTTACTTGTGATCCGCCGCTTCCACACCGCATTTTGTACAGACAGCAAAAAATTCAATCATATTATTATTTATTTTTAATCAATAAAAACTTTTTTGTTTATTTATTATGCGCGCTTGGAGCTCTCTGCCCACCGCGTAAGGGACCTGGCGCGAAGATATGTATGTATACCTATATATATTATGTGTAAGAATCACATCAATTCGGTAAGGATAGTGTTACTTGGCATTTCGAGCTATTTTCCTACCCCGTAAGGGGGATTACTATTTTATTATTCTAATGTAACACAATGAGTGTTATGAGAGCGTATTTGATGGCAAATAACATTTTTTCCTGTGCATATTTAAGTATCTACATATATTAGTCATTACTATTTGTACATAATGGAGCAAATCGACGTGCATTTGACCAACGTGATAGATCCCTAAATCTTTTCATCCTGAAAAGAAGTCTGGATCTAGCAGTGGAACGATAAAAAGTGTACAATGAGCATTTATTAATAATAGATTTCTCTAATTTTGTAATAGATATCTATCAATAAACATTGAACGATACAGTGACAGAATATCTGAAGACCTTAGTGCAAAACTTCATCTAACAAAACGTGAGTATTCTTAATCTATAGCCTTAGCCCTTTTCATCTCCCATTCGATCCCATTAATTTCCCAACAGTGGAATGTTAAAAGGGTTGATAATGATACTGACATCACATCTTAGTTCGTACTTATTTTTAAGTAATGTTACGTAATAGACGAAGTTTATGTTATTTTGATCTTAGTACAGAGAAAATTGCATCGTAGCGGAGACTGGCGATGTTTGCACCGCGCGCGCTAATTGCTGGCGGGCCGGCTCGCGCCCGTACTGCACCTCGCTGCACTTCAACGCATCTCTTCACTCGTGCGGCACTTATAAGGAAAGTATAAAAAAATCTCGGAAGTTATAAGGAAAGTATAAAAAACAACCATGTTTTTATTATCAAACACCAATTTTATTTCCAACCTTTAAATCGGTATTTTCAATAGGTCGGAAGTAAGTAAAATCCTAAATAACGCCGACCATAGTTGACTGGCAGAGAAAGCCGTTACGCATTAAATACGCTCTTGTACCCCTTTGTTTAAGATACGTAACACGTAGTATCACTCTTGTAATCCCCTACTGTGTACTACACTCCCACGTTTCACCAGTTACGTTTAAGTCTCACTATGGAATAGGTGGTGCCATACACCAGGAACATATCCAGACTCCGAGCAACTACTAGAAAATCTAAATCTACTCTCACGTTTTAACTGTTATATCCTATGTAGCTATGTAGCTATCGAGATGTCCTGGATTCAAATGCCAGGTGGGGTACTATTGGATTCTTCTAATTAAGATTTTCTAATTGTGTCTCGGAGTCTGGATATAGACTCACCACCTACACCTGGAACCTAAACATAACTGGACAAAAGTGGGAGTATACTATACTCATCTGCATACCTCTTCGGGAATTACAAGCATGATTTTACGTCCACGTCGCTATATTATAGACGTATCTAGATAGCTACGTGCGAGTATGTACGCCATGGTCTACTTAACATTATACCAATCTCATTTCAATGGATAATGTCCGTCCCTATCTGGAGTAATCCCGAGCGAAGTGGATTGTTTTCGTCGGAGCCCCGATTGGATTTATTTCGAGTTTTACTGCGTCTCGCATCCCCGTCGTAAAGTTTATGCCAAGCCCGACCAGCTACCGCACTCGCTATACCTATTTATAATTCTGTTTTTTTCTTATCTCACTATAATTTTCGGGTGGTATCACAAATGAGACTTGCAGAAACAAATACATAAACTCTACAATTGTTTTCCTTCGAAATATTAGCCCAAAATGTACTGAAAATTTCCCTATTGCTACATATTTAATTAGCCTCTTTTATAGATAGGAGGAAAGTTATTGGTTTTCTAAAGCGAAAATAGTGTTTGTCTGTATTTGATGGACTTATTTCATAAGTCTACTGACACCACGGCGATATTAAAATAAATAAAACTCAAGTTTGTAACCCCTTTCGATCTTCCTACAGCTAAAATATGAGAGTTACAGATACATTTTTCATAAAACTAAACTTTATGCACAAAACCATGGGACACGCAAGATTACAATTCAATTTTCGTCAACTTTAACATCAGCTAAATAAATTGAACAACCTTATTAATACTCGCATATATTTTAATAGCCGGCATTTGACTACATCTTAACTAAAAGTAAGCGAGATAAAACCTAGAATGCAGTAGCTATGCTTACCTAAAAATACCTATCCACTCTTGTCTTAAATATTGCCTACTCTTAGAATGCATCAAGAGACAAAAGTTTCATATTTGGTTTAGCACCCAATTGGACACATCTAACACGAGCCTGTGTCAATAGAAACGAACAAACAAACAGCGCACGCTGAAAGCTGCCAAAGGGGTTGTTGTTCGAAAAAAAGGTCAATTCGGTAGTCGCTTCACAAAAACCTCTTTTGCATGCCGGAACGTATTTACGTTAAAGCATGCGAGAGAGGTTTTTGTAAATATTTATTAATACCAACAATAGCGTGAAGGGAGCGTGTCCATCTACACAATGTGTCCAACAGGCTTTCACTTTCAAATATCTTGAGGTTTTTTTCGATGTTTTAGGAAACCCTTTCATAAATGAGCTTCTGTTGGCAATCCTCATTTGCATAACAGTGTAGAGAACATTAACAGCGTGTTTATTCCAACGCGAAAAGTGAAAACGAAGTTCAAGGTGAAGAATACTTGTGTTATTGGTCAGTTGCTGTTTCGGTTTCTGTTGCTTTGCACGTTCACAGTGTTCAATCTAAACCTCACATATCAAACTTGTAATAAAACCATGTGATCGAAGATAAAACTTGTGACGGAGAAGAGTGAAACTTTTTTGGGGTTAAAACCATATTGGATCATAAATGTAAGATAAAAAGTTTGTATTAAATTTATTTTTACAATCTAATCTCAATCTTAATATAATTTATTACTATTATTACCGCGCTAATGGTATACCAATTTAATATGTTAATATATAACATCACATATAAGTACATATATGTCGTTATAATTAGTATCTAATTACAGATTCATGAGGATTGAAATGAATGAAGCTTACCAATATTGGCATGCAAGTGGTCTTTTTCATTTAATATACATATGATAAAAGATACGTGAATCTCAGGTATAATAATTTCTTGATAATCACTATTTATTACTACTACTTAGCTAATGGGATGGATACATCTTTATACTAGAAATAAAGATATTTTAATTTCTTGCATTCTTATATTTTTACTGTGGATAGTACGGACGTGTAATATATTAACAAGTGTTGATAAATCTCGTAATCTTTATTTCTAACAATCAAACAATCTCAAAACGCTACAGAATGTCACAAATTAGTCAAACGATAACTGGAAACGAATTGCTAGTGGGTGCAATAAACGCTGACCGAATCATCTGACTGCACTTTGAAGGATATCGTAATCTATTATTTAAATTTCTACCCTACGCTGATACGATAAGGTTCATTATTTGACATGATATTTGCGTAGGCTAAGTACGTTTCAGTACTGATGCGGAGTGCTGAGGACCTGTTAATAATTCGGGTACACACAGAATGTTTGCACGTTTTGTTACATCATTTTGAGCCGGCTTAACGAACTCGCGCACCAATGTTTAGTGTGTATGAAGCTTTAACACCGATATTTACTATTAAATATTTGTTTATTGCTCTCATTTCTTACGTCGCCGATCACATTACACATCTAAACGTTGTCGTTGTGACGTCATTTTGTTCTTAAGCTTATATAATTTGCATAGGGTTCTGTTAAAAGTGGTTCATAATGTATAATTTCGTCGTTAAACGTATTATTATTATACTTATCATTAAACCAGGTATCTTAGGGTGTAGGCAGGGAGCACTATGAACCAAAGATCTCTAACTAACCCACGTATTATCTACATTTTAAATCATTACCATCTATCAATTTTATTCTTACCAATTAATAAATAATTTATATGCAAATTGAACGCGAGGAATGAATAATATAGCGGTTCACTTCAGTATCTATTAATACCAATAATTGATGCAATCAATGTGTATTTAATGATACCCATCTGTTTGTATGGTTATTATCAATACTACTATCGTTTTACCGTTGTTAACGGTTTGACGGTTGAAGAAGACCTGCAACATAGTAGGTACGCCATGCTGAAAAAATACAAGCTCGAAAAGCTTATTTGTATGTCACAAGACTATTGTCAATAACTCGCTATCTTTTCTTTAAATCATTGCAAATAATATTTTGTCCTATAAACGCCAATAAAGTTGTAAGGCCTTAAGCCTTGTAAGATTCAGAGGGTCGACTTTTCGATTCATAAATTGAAAACTAACCAAGAAAGCTGTTACCGCTTATTTTGTAAGAAATGTTATCATATTTCGACATAGAATACCTCCGCATGACTTTTTATTCATTAAAAACTGACTAATGACTGTATAATATGATTTCTTCATACAACAAAGTTCACTCCAATTAAATACGTACACTTATGTGACTCGTACGGAATTAGGGCGTCGGCGTCGGCTTTAATTTGGGCCATAAAGCGATTTTAAAATTCAACCGTCAGCTGTTAAATTCAGGCTCGGCCAGTGGAATAATAGATGCGGTTTGGTTTATTGACGCCTCATATAACTCAGTCGAGCCAACCAACTAATACAACTCAGTTCTGTTAGTCTAATTTGAAACCCAAGCGAGTGAAGTCACCATATGAAATTATTAAAACTTAAAGAGTAAAAATCATTTTAAATTATTAATTGTGTCAGTATTCGAAATGACAGTGTGTACAGTGGCTATTTCGTGACCTGAAATCGACGTAA
Organism: Mimoniades nurscia nurscia; assembly: GCA_018246595.1. Classification (NCBI taxonomy): domain Eukaryota; kingdom Metazoa; phylum Arthropoda; class Insecta; order Lepidoptera; family Hesperiidae; genus Mimoniades; species Mimoniades nurscia. The sequence goes on from DWFO01005190.1 coordinate 9,296, forward strand.
CATGATAAATGGTTGGTACTTTTTATATCTTTTGCATGCCGTTAAATCAGTATGTTTCAAAAGACGATGTCTACAATTAGGAACATATCCACATGTACAAATTATGTAAGTAGAGAAACAATCTTATTTGCAACACAATACTAACACAACACAGTACTAACTATATATTTTTATAAACAAAACGATTGCATCTGCAAATTTCACTGCATCCTTTTAATTTCAATCCTATTAGTCCCGATAAATAAATTCCTAACTTTATTAAGCTTTTACACATACGTGTATGTAATTTACTGTATAGTAGGCTAGCGTTTCGACGCTCTCCCGCCTGATGGCGCGCGCAGACGTCTCCTAGGATGTAACACGCAAGCGCGGGAAAATCCTTTTCCCCCTTACTTTTAAGAGCTCCTGGTTGTAAGATTTCTTCAAGAAGCCTGCAGTTAAAATTATACAAATGAATTTGTAATGTCATCTCCCTAATTGCTAGGTGACTCGCTTTTTAGCAATGAGTAGGTACTTCTACTTTATTTAGCAGTACTATTTAAAATTGCATTTGAAATTTTAACACATTAACAAAACCTTAGGTACCTATACAACAACTACAATAAAACTCTCAATGCCATTTTCATTAAAATATGAACATGGACATCACCCGACTCTACTAGGCTCTATCAAGTATGTACAATATATACAGTTTCAAAGCTTTCTCTCTCGATTTCAAAGGCAGCATGTTCCTTACATTGTTCTATACCTTGAGGGCAGCCGTCTGCACTTAAGTTTCTAAGTGATTCCTCAGGGCGACATGAGTGCAAAATCTTGTTTAATTAGGATGTCTTGTTTTAGCAACATTGTACAGAAGAGAATATTCCTTTTAAATGTGTGCCTCGATGCGATTGTAAATAGCAGGAGATTTGTGTAATAAAGGAAGGCCGTGCAGAGTCGGCATTCGAATGGATGGCGACTGCTAGCGACAAGCCTCCACGAGCATCTCCACACTTCGGCAGGCCTGTTGGGTGGTCGTTAGATTTCGTCGAAGGCATCAGTTGTTTCTATCACTAGTCCATGTTTCTGTCAATCCACAGTGCAACAATGTGATGAGGTATTTCCCGGGACTCTTGTTGTTGGAGGACATGTCTGTGCCCAAATTGGTTTTATTCTTAAATAAAACTGATTCTATCCTGAAATATTCAGCAAGTTCTTACATATACCTAAGGATAAGATTAAAGTTGATTTATCTTTACATTTTACAATATTACCTACACCTTAAAATATTAACAGGGAAGTTTAATATTTCCACATGTTACTTACCTACATTAAACAAGAAGTATAATAAATAAGCAATAAGATAATGCTTACCGATTTATGAAATAATCATTTTATCGCTGTATGTATAATGCTTTACGATGGCATTAAGGGCATTAAAAGTATATATATATATA
>DWFO01005191.1:0-10731 GCA_018246595.1 Mimoniades nurscia nurscia
GCACACGCCAAGCGTACGTACTCCGTTTCGAAACAATCGCGCCACGCACGCCTGCGGCGCTCTCGTAGCGAGCGGCGGCGGACGGTGCCCGATGGTGGCATTCGAAGGGTCCCGTTTCACTCCCACGATCCAATTCGCTAGTGCGTGGTCGCGTTGGCGGTGGTGGTGGTGGTATCACCGTCGCGCTTATGATGATCGCTACCGCTGGGGTCGCCATTCGTTTGCATTAGAAAAAGCGGATTTTTTAAAATATTCACTTTTTTATTCACTTATTGTTTTATAAGTTATTTGCAAATCGTGTTACTTTGTTTTAGAGGAAATAAATTATTTTATTATGATTATAATAGATGTGTTGTTGATTTTCAACGTTTTGATTGTTCGCATACGATGTCTAATGACAGATACATGATTTATACAAGGTTCCAATGGGCAGGTTATTAATTTTGCAGGTTGAAGAATTTTCAGTAAATTGTAATTTTTAATGTGTAACTGATTAGATTAGTTGTAGAACTACACTTATATCAAATTACATGTCCATAAAGTGCAGTGTATACTGAACATTTTACATAAAAGAGGGGTAAAACCAATTCCACTAATGATAATTTCCATCTCAGTCTTTTCTGGAGTACTAAACGAAAATCATCGAAATATATGCATCTGTTAATCTAAAAACGCTACTTAATTGGAAACTCACACAATGTATTAATAATATGTATACATTTGTACAAACCAATTTATTCTTTAATATTTCAATATCGCCAAAGATATACTAAATTTGATTACCTCGACCCAAGTGTGTATTTTCGTGGCACATTGAATTAGGAAATCCTGTCAAAAGGCCTCACGGGCTGGCGACACTAACAACATGACGGTTTTTGCATCAACATCAACAATTATGTACAGTTTGTCGGAGTTTCTCTCTCGCGGGTCCAATTACGACGAAATTTCTGTGGATACGTGTGCGAGTGACCCTGCTCGAAGTGGGATTTCTTTGTTCAGACGGCCTCCAACAATGGCTTGAGTGATCTTCTTGCCTCATCTCGCCATTGGATAATTGCGTGCGTAATGATGACTCCTCCGCTTTGAGCCGAAACTGTCCAGTGAAAGTGTCCCGCGCGTATTTTGTGTATGAATTTCGCACGCGCTATGCGTTTTCACTATCGTTCATTGTTCGTGTTGATTGTCACATGTACATACCTACGTGGTTCCTTAGTAGGCTTATTGGTTTTTCATATGACCTACTCGACTGCCTCATTGGTCGGGCGGGTGAGTGGGCAGAAACGCGACTGCCGGTCGTGCGGGTCTGAGTTCAGATCCCGGTTTAGATACTAATGGATTTTTCTATCTAGAATTTCTACGTAAAATTTCTAGCACACTAGCATTTCTAGCAATGGCTCGGAGTCTGGATTTGTGCCCTATTTATAGCAATAGGGTCATCATTTATTCCATATTTCCATCATGGAGTGTGAACGTCACTTGTGAATCGTAGAAGTGTATCGCTGCCTACCTCTTCGGGGATTAGATGCACGAGTATACGTATGTAATTTACTATTTCGTTGTCGTTGTAGACTTTCACGAGGTAATTGCTGTGGGCATGTAAGGTTTTGTGCGCAAGAAACATTAAATGTTTCCTGTGTTACCTTATTACCTACTGTTATTTAACGATAAGCCAGAGGTCTCTTGTAGATTGGACACTGAGCTTCAACTGCCGAATAACCCTATGTCTCCAGATCTGAAATGCTTAAATGCTTTTTTTACATACATCGTTCTCTGAATAAACTTACGCCAGTTTCGAAGAACTCCGATTCTCCCGTCAGCCAATATCTGACTTATTTGATCAAGTTAGGCGAGTGTTGCTCTCCTACGGCACCTGCGTTAATTAATAATCTCATTGTATAGAGTTATGCGAGTTGATTTAATTTCTGCTCTTAATATGACATAATATGAGTGCGTTAAATGTTCGTGAGATTCTAGGGTTAATGTTATTTGAACTATTGGTATCACACCTACACTAATATTTGATACGGTATAAATTTATGCTATAGTTCGAAAAGAAACGATGCTTGAATTAAATGCCGCGCGACCTAACCTAGAAAAAAAAGAAAAGAAAATAAACAACTAGCACTTTTAGTAATAAAATCATTGAGTGTGATTACTGTCATCGAAAGGGTCATTTAGAGAAAAATTGTTACCGCCGTCAACATGACGAACGTAACGCTTCAAATAATTCAAATTCCAATGGGGTTTTTTCAAAATTGGAACATGATGGAAAACGGAACATGATGGAGAACTCTATCTAGCGCAGGTTTCTTCACGAAGTTTCCTATCACCGTTTTAACAAGTGTACTTATTATGTTTAATATTGAAATAGCACGTTTAAATGTTAAATGTGCGTGCAAATATTTGAACCGCGAATCCTCGGAGAAGTAGGTTGAAACTTTGACCACTAAGCTATCCACTACTTTTAAAATACGTACTATATGAAGTACTCAGGTTATTATTATTGGGTTTTTCTATCTTAGAATTCTCGGGAACAGCGCAAAGTGTGGATTTATACCCGGTGTACGGCATAAGCCCTGTTACCAGTGACCATATGCTCAGCCTCTATTTACAAGGTAATTATAAGTAGGTACATATAACATAACTGGTGAAACGTGACAATGTATTACCCTCCTCTGCCTACCCCTTCGGGAAAACATAGGCGTAATGTTATGAGTTTATTTATTTTCAACATTCCATTGTTGCTCGTTTATAATGATCAATAAATTTAATTCCAAAAGTAACGCAATAGTCACTCGCTTCTTATTCCTTTGTTATTTTAAAATAACACATGGAAGGTGTTTCATTCTGTTCTTGATCTACTTTGTACGTGGCCATTGTTATTATTTGTATTTTACATAATTTTATTAATAAATCGCAACATTACACTCTCGAAGTCTAAAGAAAAAGCTTTCGTTACCGGCGTTCGGCGTATGTGGGGAGAGACAACAGTAAAAGAAGCGTACTAGATTTCGAAGACATGTCTCAAATAGGTAGCCATAGGAATATAGTACACACGCATGTCTAGCCTGACCTAGCGAGTCTGATGTCTTACATCGGGCATAAATCCAAACTCCGAGCCTAGCCTTGAATAGAAATTTCGATTTAGAAACAACCCAATAATGTCCAGGGCCTCTCGACCATTAGTCGCGCTTGCAATCAACGAGATACTCAACGTTTGTAAATATATACATATTTGGCGTTCGGTGCTCTCTGCATACCCTTAAAAAGGGATTTAGAAACTTAAGTAGCACGACTTGTATACATATATATGTATAATGTTCAGAAATATAATATATTGCAATGGATTATTGTTCAACTTTGGTTATTATTTAGCTTTGGTTATCATTACATGGTAATACCAGGCCCGCTACGGGTTGGCAGGAAGCACTTAGTGCCGAACATCTCTATCCTTACATACCTGAAGTACACTCATCGCTCCCCACAAACTCGCGCGCCGATTTCACGATCGACATTCGCATCGTATGTAGGTACATACATCTGTTTCGTTATTATTTGATGTTATCGTGTAATTCGAAATAAATTAGCCCCCGTGTATATATAAGGGTTACATTGTGTGATGTGTTACAAATTTTTTCCCAATGGAAAAACGTGAGAACAGTTTTCTTTGAAATCATTTCGCAACTGTCGCTCACGCACCGCGCTCGCCGCCGCCGTGGGAGCACGCACTGCTGCTTGCGTTCCATTACAATGGCTTAGGCTTTTTCTTTGTTCACTTTTATAATTTTGTGAAGTAAGAAAAAAAAATATATGTAGGTACAATGGCGCAGTTTGCCCTTAAAAGATCGCTTCCAGCAGCGCCAGGAATGGAGGATGAATAGTTCCGTAAAATAATTAATGCATTTTGATTCGATTATTATGCACACAACCTTTGTCTCGTACAAAAATGAAAGCCGTCTTCGCTTTAGCAGACAAGAGTTTGGTATATTGAATATATGGCAAATATATTGGTAAAAGGAATTAATAATAAGGATTTTGCTGTAGTAGTTATATGATTAACACTACGAAATATACTTTAAATAATATCGGTTTATATTTTAACATTTAGTTCCGCAGTTGACTGCCTCGGTGGTCGAGGCAGTCAACTGCTCGTAACTACAAGCTCATAACTACAAACTGCTTGTAACTACAAGCTCGAATGTAGATCGAGATCTTGAGTTCAAATGTCTGGTCGAATATTAACAGATTTTTCTAACTGGATTTAGTAGTTAACATTTCTTTTAGGGATTCAGTGATCATTGACTGAATGAAACCTAACATGACAATGTTTCGTAGATTTGGTATTTTATTCTTATTTTGCTCCATCTCTAATCTCATATTTTTCAGCCTGCAATATCTTGTAAATATAATTTTTTTGAACTCTGTGAATCTGTACTTAGCCATCGCGGTATACCCGCTGCGGACCCATCTCATTTTGGGAGGAGACTCGTACTCAACAGCGGACTGATCACATTGTTGATGCTAATAACTTTTTTGTACTTTGTGCAAAAGAACGAATAAAAAATTATCCTCAACTTTTACTTCGTTTTCTTGGAATTCAATTTGATTGAATTATGAAATCACATATGGATTGCATATGAATGATATTTCAATAGCATCCGCTAATAAAAAAAGAAACAGCAAAAGTCACGACACTTTCACAAAGCAGGTACCATTTTCTAAGGATAAAGACGCAAAGGTCACATATTACCTATAGATTTATGTTGGGTGCCGCGAAGTCGTTTATGGGCAAGCCGCGGTCGGGCCGCCGCGCCGCGCCGCGCGCACACATATCCGGCGAGGTCGCCGCTCGTTGCGCAACCCGCGGACCTTTTTAATGTCACTGTTCCTTAACACACGATTGTGTCTCTCGTTTTCCATCGTCGCTGCCTCAACGCGAACGCACGAGTCGGCTCGGTTAACATCATCATTCACTGCCGCTAGCCGTGAAGCGGCGCAAGTCGTCGACACTAATTACAATGTGGGCTATTAACGCACGTGAAAGCTCAGCTCATTGAGAATTGTATGTTCAGCGTCTTTTGTCAATTGTATGTACTGCGTCAATGATAAAGTCAATTTCTACTACTGCTGATTAATAGTACTTAGACTATTTACAAAATGCTTCATAATATTTATGTACGTATCATATGGTAGTCTGTCGAAATGAAACTTCATATTGGTCCAATGTTGAATCTCTTATACTGAGATGTTTTAAGTAATAGCAGATTTCACACTTTCACAGGCTTGAAGAACAGTTTGGAGAAATCACAAGTTATGCAGGTTTCTAAACGTTTTTTTCCATCAGCCGTATAGCTACGTGATATGATAAAGTCACATAACTCTATACAGAACAGACCTTGTGATAACCAATACAAACCGCGTGCAGTAAACTTGCATTTTAAAACGCCCAGCGAGCCGTCGTTGCGCCGGCCTTGAACGAATAGCGCCAACCGTCCATATAGGTACATACATTCAGCCGCGACCGCATACGGCATCACTCTTAAACGAAGGATACCTACTCCACTGTTTACATACATTCAAATTCACTGGGCCCTTTGGTGCAGTGGTGGGTGAACCTGGCTGTTGCGTTGGCAGTCGTGGGTTCGATTCCCACCCAACATAAATGTTCGGGTGATGAGCAAAAGTATTTGTTCTACGCTTGGGTTTAAAAATATCTATATATGTAAGTACATATTTATGTGTATTTTATGGGCCGTCTGGTGACAGTGACACAAGCTCTCTTGATTACCTAGTGTAGGATCAGATAGTCGTGTGCCAAGATGTCCCAAGATAATATTATTATTATTTATTGTAGTATGATCAGTCTTATAGATCCGAACTTACGGTGTAGGTACACGCTCTCTCTCCCGATGTTGCCAAGTTGCATAAAAAGAATTAACAGGTAAGATGTCTGACATACATTTGTCACGATCATGTGTTACATAGCCCAAGTTGCCAATGATCGAACTATTGTCGCTATTATCGCTTTCACAAAATTTGTGTAACAATAAAAGTTTTTGTGCACAATTTATAATTGTTACTTATTTTGTTTCATTATTGTTCTTATGTATCAGCAATTTACGGGATAGGCAGAGAGTACCGAGTGCCAAATACTAATATCGTTACAGATTCTTCTAGATTGATCGCTCCCTTCATACACGCACGTCAGTTTCGAACACTTAAAACTTCCCCGTGAGTCAGTGGCTGATAAACTTATGTGATCGAGACGGGCGAGTTTTGGTCTCCTTCGGCACCTGCGTTCATCAAAATTCGCATTCTCTATCACCTGGAAGATTACATCATAGCGTGAACAAGAATTAGGCGATCACTTGACCAGTCACGATCACAAAGCCCGCGAACGCGGGACGTAGTACGGACTCGCGGCACTGAGCGGCTCGTTAATTTCACGAAGACGACGCCGCGGAAGGGGGCCAGTCAAGAGAATTAATACAATTACGGCTACACTAAGCCGTCGTGCCATTGAAGTGCCCTATTAATGGCGACCATTGTGTACAAGTAAGCGCACGCGGCTCGCATGACGACATACGACCAAAACGACGCGTCGCTCCAACGGCGCCGGTAATCGGTGGCAACTCGTTTAGGTGACACCGGAGCGTGCATTCCACGATTTTGTTGTCCAGGATCACGTACTGTTTGTGGGACAGTTGAGATTGTCCACAAATCGAAAATGTTAATTGATGTCGTCGGTGCGTAAAATGAGAAGCGTGTCATCTCTGTGAGGATTGAAATCTGTGCTCTATGCGTGAACTGTAGACCTGTAGAGACCTGGCTTGATTCTATATTAATACTTAATAATGATTTATTGAGTGGTTTTTTTATTACGAAGAAAAGGTCAATAAAAGTCAAAAGCACTTTGTACTCAAAGCTGTTAATGACAATTCGTCATGGAACCTTGTCGTGAGGAAGGATAAGGTTTGTTCAGTTTTATTCGGGTACATTACCTTTGTACTAAGATAAGGGCTGCGATCAGATACAAAAAGGACACCCCAGACAAAAATTTTACTAATGTTTTAACGTAACATCATCCCTGTAATGCTCGAAGAAGTAGGCAGAGGAATGTAGAACACTCACGTTTCACCATTACGTTTACGTCCCACTACGGAATAGGTGATGAGCCTATTGCCATACACCGTGCACATATCCAGACTCCGAGCCATTACTAGAAAATCTAAAGTAGAAAAGTTTTGTAGTGGCCAACCCGGGAACGCGGGAACCCAAAACCTCCCGATCGGCAGTCACACTTGCAACAAACACGATCAACGAGGCAGTCGACGATGTGGATGTTTTGATGATAATTAATAAAGTGTCGTTACAGGTGGCGTCAATGTTAGCACTAGCGTCAACACTCACGTCTCGATTATTGCGTTAATTGAGCGTCAGTAGCGTGAAGTTGCCAAACGAGCGCCGATGAATGAGACCCAACGTATTGGTGTCAATGACACAGTATAATCGTTTGCTGACATTTTCATCTTATCTGCGTCTGGTAATTCTTTATTTTGTGGACTGAACCATTGGGTGCGTCGTTTATCCAAAATTGCGTCATGATTACCTATCTATATATGCAAAATAGCAATTTTCTTTCTATCCCCTTTTTTGTATTGCATATTTCAGTTCAATAATAGGTAACTAGTACGTGAAGTTACTTACTTTATAATAGGTAACTCAAAACATTCTGCCAATTTTTTCATGGTGACGATTAATTGAAAGTACAAAATCGTTACAGTAATGAAATTTATGTAATCTTGGTACTGTAGAAGAAGATAGAAAAAGAAAGCGTCATCTCAGTTATGTAAGAATAGCAAAATTTAACACTCGGTACTGTCTACCTACCCCGCATTGGAACTGGCGCGGAATAATAATAATAATCGTGTATTTATTTAATGCAACACCTTAAACTAAGGGGTGCAAGGGCGTACTTAATGCCTAATGACATTCTCTGGCAGTCAACCTTGGGGGTTAAGAGCGCGTGAGAGGTGTTTACATCTCTAACAATAATATAACAAGTATATACACGTAAATATACATAGGTATTATACGTATACATAATAAAGAATACTATGATTTACAAATATGTGTAAATGTAATGTAATATGTAAGTGTAATGTGTAGATATAATGTGCAAATGTAATGTGTAATGTGTAAATGTATTGTTCCAGGTGAAGCAAAGAACCTGCCGGCTCGCAACAATGGCGCCGCCTGCCACCGCGACATATACTGCGTGCTGTCGCTCGACCAGGAGGAGATATTTCGCACGTCCACGATGGAGAAAACGCTCAAGTACGTATGTATACTGTATACACAAAGTGGCAAACCCGAACGTGTCCGTGATCGTAATGCTTCTATTTAGGTGGCAATGATTAGGCTCGTCATAAGTATTAGTTAGAGTTAATAAAGATAATCATAATTATTAAAGTTTCATATTCATGGTCGCGCGTTATCCAGAATCTGAGGCGACGGAAAGCGAGATGTAGCTTAGCATGTACTTAGCTTAGCTCGGTCGAATGGAAAGTACTTAGGACTTGTGAATACGGTGTCCACCGATACAGAACTGGCTTACAGTAGTGTCAGCGATGGAAACTTCCCGTCTGTTGCATAATAAACGAACACTGCGCGTCAACCAATTGGAGGCCGATAGGTGACGCAGTGACACCTCCGACATCCGCGGACAGCTAGCAGATGTGCACACCACGTGCGTGACCACTCCTTTGACTGACGCGTTGGCGCACTGGGGTTAGTGAGCCCGACTGTACGGTCGAGGGGTTGTAAGTTCGATTCCCATGGAAAAATGTGTGTGATGAGCGCAAATATTTTTCCTGTGTTTGCGTGTAGAAAAACACATACTAGTATATTAATATGTATATGTAGTTTATCATTCGTTATTTTTAGTTATTCGTTATATTTAGTTTATCATTTCCACTTCGAGTCTACCTTTTGATCAGCCCTTGGTTTAAGATATCCTAAGATAATATTTGTTATTATACAATCGGGCATATCTGATGACTTTAGTGAATGTAGAACAAGCGAAAGAGGAACGCCAGCTAGGTCCATAACAAGTAGACATCCTTAATCTCTGCCTACCCTGATAGAAATAAATATGATATAATTTTTTCTATAATTAGACCCGCAAACAGGCAGACGGACCATCTGACGGTAAGTGGTCATCGTCGCCTGTTTATTTATATAATTTGCGTTTTACCTACCCTCCGCCATAAGAATAACGCTCGTGAACGGCCCGGTAGTGCGATACGGCATAACGGTCGCTTTGTTCAACTTCCGGCAGCGGGACTTCCGGCGAGCATCGGGCGGGATCCGATTGACTGGCGCAGTGTGTTCGGGGAGCGCGCACAGTGTTTTACTGGGTCAAGGTCTATCCCGTTGCGAGCCGCTGTAACATTATATAGTGGAGGCGTCAAATTGAGAATAATTAGCAGTTGTAATACAAAGTGGCACTAGTATTGTATGAGTAAGAATAGAGTATCCAAGCTCTGTGTTATATTTAGTTCTACATTACTTCCCGTTATTGTCGATTAAGTATTAGGATTTTTTTTTTTAGATTGTACTTTAAATCGTTGCCAGGTTCGATTGAATACGAAATACGTGCAAGATTTAAATAACATACTTGTAACGTGCCCTACTAGGCGTTCCGCTCCACGCCTTCCCAATATAACACCCGAAAGTTTAGTTTCTCACGGTGCGGTAAAATCTCGGTAGAACAATGGCTATTTTGGGTGTGGGAAGCGGTCGCGACTGGCTGGCAAGGGGAGGGTTGGGATTCAGGAGCAGAGGGCGGCGTTGCGGCGTGCCGCGTCCCGGACGCGCTTCCGGCGAGCGGGCGGCGGCGCGGAACGGCTCTTCCGCTCCATCCCTCGCTTGCTCGCTCGCCGTTCAGTTTTCGGAATGAATGAGACACCGCGGCCGCGCACAGGCGACCGACGCCGCCGCGACACGCCCGCGCGCCCCTGTCCTCTGTAGCACTCGCTGTTTTTTGTTCCATTTGTCGCAGTTTTATGCGGGTTTGGCGAGGGCGGTGAATACGGACACATTGATAAACGTTTCAATAAAAGCTGGTAGAGGATGTTGATATAATCATCATGTCAAAAATTATATGGACATATAATTGCCGATAAAAAACTAATCAAATATATAAAAAAAATCATTAACACATAATATGTATTAATTATATGCTGTGAACACCGAGCACCAAATATGTCTATTCTCACGGACGTGACTTGCTTCAGCATTCATATATTTTATATACATCGTACCTACCTTTTTAATGGATCTCGACATTCAGTATTAACTGCGTTCTGCTATACAAGTCTATATAAGCGATCTCAGAAAGGAATGCGGTCTGTTACTGAGTCTGACTATGAATCGTTCGATATTAAGACTTAATTGGAACGCCGAGAACTAAAACTACATTAATAGCTATAATTAGCGCCTATGTACTTCTGTATATTATACTACATATCATTTACAAGAATGGAAACACATACTCCAAAAAAAAACATTATTTTAGAACCATTCTGGCATACTTAGTTTCACTAATTGCATTACTCCGTCGCCGACCGCGCCAGCCGCACGGCGCGGGGCTGCCGACAGTACCGACTGCCACAGAGAGGATCGTGATCATGAATCAATAATTAAAAAAGTAGGTATACTTACGCAACA